>CANTFK010000309.1:0-35649 GCA_947646735.1 Peronospora farinosa
CTCTTTTTGACCTTCTTGACGCGGTTCACGAGACCGTCCACCTGCTTCCGAAACTTGTTCTGTAGCGGTAGCGATGATCAATGCTGTTGTGATATGTTCCTCCCAAGTTGAAGTCGTTGGAACATTTCACGTCCGTTTACACATTTCACGTCCGTTTACCGATTCCGATGGTGAAACGTGGAAACAATGGAGAAGGGAAACGGCGGAGATCAGAATGGGACGAGTCGACAACTGGACGAGTCGACAAACGTTGGTGACAAGGTGGCGGCTCGCAGGTTAGCTGCAGCCGCATACATGAAAGCTCGAAAGCTCAGTCAGAAAAGTGCAAAGTGCAAGGCAAGTCGTCAGTAGCCAGAAAGAGCTAAACGAGGTAATATATATCTTTGAGTGTCAAGAGATATATCTCTATATCTAGCATAGCTGGACGCTAGAGAGACTGCAATAAAGCGAGATTGCAACAGGGTTATGAGCCCAAGCCTGAGCAAGGCTTAAGCATAACCAAGAAACGGCGACGCATTTACAGGCTAAGGCTGTAAGTGTTTGAGTGCGAAGAAAGACTCCGTTTGTCAGGAAGGACAAACGTAAACTTACCTAAAAGCTGGCACAACATGTCAAACAAGGTAGAGCTGAACAAATATGGACGACCCGTAGGATGGCATGGGCAATCCTGGGCGTACTACAAAGGGATGATGAAACTGACCTTTGAGGAAAAGGATGTGCTGGATTATGCTACGGGAAACAAGATTCTCGTAGGTAACGCAAGTGCAAACGAAGTGAAAGCGTTTCGAGAGGCACAAGTAACAATCAAGCAGCTTATTCTTGCTTCCCTATCAATGGAGTTGGGGCAGCATGTGATGACGAAAGCAACTGGCACCGAGATGTGGAAATACTTGGAAGACTTTTACGAGGGAAAGACTAATGCTGCAACGAGAACAAACCAAGAAATTATTCTTTACAACAAGTTAAACGCGATGAAGTGCAAACCTAATTGGGACGTTGCGCAACACGTGTAAAACATGTTCATGATTAAAGATCAATTGGTCGCTGTGAACGCAGGTATTCGGGACCCGATCTTTACGCAGATGTTAATTCGATCGTTGCCGGCGAATGCGCGCTTTGATCGTCTGAGAGGCATGGTTGAAAGCGGGGACGACAAGGTGGACACTTCGGAAAAATTGAAATATCAGATTTTGCGAATGGATAGTTTTAACAAGTGTGATCGGGAGCTTGGTGCCCATGGTGTCATTGGAAATGTGCAGGACAATGGAGGCAGTCAAACATCCAAGAACCGGCAAAACGCTAGCTGTGCAAGATCACATATCGGAACCAGAAAGTTAATAGCTGCCGACAAAGTACTCCAAAGCACGACTTCACAGGCGGATAAGCAGCATGGAAACTGCTTTAATTGTCATAAGCCTGGACACCGCATGAGAGACTGTCCTATAATGAAGAAACCAAAAACGAGTGATTGTCAGGTGGCATTTGCACAGCATCCGAAGAATGAGCTTGCGGATGGATGTCAAGAAAAGCCGGATGAACTGATGGTGATGGCACAGAACAAGCTGTCAACGAGGGAAAATACTCCAGACAGAAACTGCACACAACGACAATGGTGTCTTGACAATGCGTCGAATGTACATGTGGCTTCTGATTTACGATACTTTATTGATTATAGCGCATTTGATAACAATGCACAAGCTCAATGTATCCGAGGATTTCAGAAGCACTTTAAAACAAAGCCGATTGGTCAGGGAACCGTTCAGATACTTGTTCAAAACGGATCAAGCAGCAACATGATAACACTTTATGACGTATTATACGTTCCTGACTGTATGAATTTAATTTCTCACACACAAGTCGAGGACCAAGGACATACTGTGAAGTATTGCATCCGAGAGGTAGAAAGATTCTACGAGCTTTGGCAGCATAATCGGAAGCTGCTGAACATCAAAAGAGATGACTGTGGTCTTTTCACATTTAATGCCATCAATGATTTTCTATCACAAACGAGTGACAGGGGTGAACTGCTGATCACAGATAAGTGCTTCCGTCCTCAGGTAAATCATACGCGCGCACAAGGGCGCGCTGATATCCAACGGTGGCACGAAAGGCTGGGCCATCTTAATCCACAGTACGTGAAGCTCATGGTAGATCGCAAGCTAGTAGACGGAATGTCACTAAGCCCAAAACAATTTATTGATTGCGAAGCATGCCACATTGGTAAAGACCGACAACGTACACGTCATAAGCATTTGATGCGTGATATAACGACGAAGAATCAAGTGATATTTGTCGATTTACTTTTTCCGAAGTACAGCTCAAGCCCAAGAGCGTATAAGGCGGTACTTGTTGTAGTAGATGGATACTCCCGGTATACTACAGTGTACCCACTTTACTCAAAGAACGCATCGGAAGTAAATACAGCCATCAAACGATACATTTCCTGGGCAGAGCGTCAATTTCCCGCAAACAAGGTCAAGCAAGTGATATCTGACGACGGAGGGGAATTTGTAAATGGGGAGATTACCCGTTGGTACAGGAATGTTGGCATTGAGTTCTTACCAAACCCACCTCATGGATCACACTTGAACCTGTGTGAGAGAGCACACCAAACCCTAATTCACATGATGAAGGAAATGATGGCGTCCGCAAAGCTACCAAAATCGTTTTGGATGCATGCGCTTGAGATGGCTACGTACCTGAGAAATAGGGCATACTGTCGGTCAATCAAAGAGACTCCATACAGAATGATGATGAACAAGAAGCCAAACCTACATGGTATAAAGAAGTTTGGATCTCTCGCTTATGTCCATCAAGCGAACAACCCATCTCGGAAGAAACTAGATGATAATTGGTTTTCTTTTGGGGTACCTGGAAGGACAAGCCGGATTTAAAGCTTATTTTCCAGCAGATCAAGTGGTTCAACACGTTTTGGATGCTTCGGTCAATGAGGATATAGTATACGGTGACCGATATCACGAAGGATATGCTGTCGCCGTATCAGATTGGTTGTCACGTACAAGTACGGATGATGAAAATGGAGCGAGTATGGAAGTCGACAGCAATGACGAAAGTATTGCGTCAGATGAAGACAGCATGGAAGTCGACAGCAATGGCGACAGTATTGAGTCGGATGATGACAGTATTGCGTCGGATTGTGAATCGATCCCGATTGACTATGAGAGCGAGTCATCAGCAATCGAGTCATCACCAAAGTTTGAATTAGTTGATGTGGATTCAGTGGAGACCAACATTGATATTCCTGTAACTCGGGATACACTCGATCTGAGCAATCAGAGCCCTATGTGTGCCAATGCCAGTGATGATGCAATCCAAAAACATAATACAAGCAAGCCCTCTAGCTTGGAAAGTGAAACGACCCATGATACCGAAACAGATGTTGACAGTCAATCAGCTGCCGAAAATTGCGACAAGGTGAGTTGTGACTATCGGTCAGAGACATCCGACACTAGTAATAGCGAGGATGAGGATGAAAATGTACATGCAGATACGGAACTACCTACCACATCCAAGGATACAGTACATTCACGCGAGGGTGCGACGACGAGTGAGTCCAGCAATGACCTGATGGATACGTGTATGATTCCTGAAATAATTACTGGAGAACGTAGGAAAGTTTTGGATGCGGAGCTAGAGGATGTCCAAGAGATAAAACGACGGCGCGATAACAAAGGAAGGCCACAGAAAATGGTCTTACGCCAGTCAACAGAGCGCCGATACCCGTCGTGGCTTGAGGGGTACCTTGTGAATGCTGCACTCCATGAAAATAGCGAAAGTCTTACAGCGAACCATAGATGGCGAGCAAATGAGACCAAGATTCCCAAAAGCTTTACTGAAGCGATGAAGACGCCGCAAAAAGACGAATGGTATAATGGTATGAAAAACGAAGTGAACGCCATGTTTTCTAAGGGAGTATTGGTTCCGATTGATGAAACAGAAGCCCCGGCGAAGGCAAACAAATTAGGATTAATGTGGAGATTCCAAGTGAAGACTGATGACCAAGAATTCATTACTCGTTTTCGTCCTAGACTTGTAGGATTAGGAAACCATCAGCAGCCAGGAATTGACTACGTGGAATCATTTTCGCCTGTCGCACGGATTGTTACCTTTCGAGTGTTGGTGGCACTAGCCACAAAATTCGGACTGGTTTTATATCAAGGAGATGTACAAACAGCATACTTGAATGCGAATTTACAGATCAGGCAATATGTCCGAAATATACCAGGATTCCCTCAACCCCCAGGAATCATCTATCGAGTGGACAGAGCGCTCTATGGCTTGCATCAGTCAGGAGCCGAATGGAATGAAGAGATTGATAACTGGTTGGTCACTCAAGAGTTCAAACGTAGTGAGACTGAGCCTTGTCTTTACTTCTACTGCAAACATGCAGTACTGGCTCTTCTCATGTTATACGTCGACGATGTGGTATTAGCGACTGATTCTAAGGCATATAAGGCATCGTTTTTTGAAGCCATCGACGCGAAATATGGTTTTAAAGATGGAGGAAAGCTGCACTATTTTTTAGGCATCAATGTCGAGCAAGATGAGACGGACACGTATATTCACCAAACGAAATATTGCAAGGAAGTTCTCGAGAAAGTTGGCTTTGGCGAAGCACACGGTAGTGCAACTCCTATGGAGACCAACACTAGATACAGGAAGTGCATTGAACCAGCTGAAGACACTGATTTTGATTATCGAGGAACTATTGGATCGTTGATGTACTTGGCGACTACTACAAGGCCAGATATTGCGTATGCTGTGGGCTACTTGAGCCGTTTTGTGAGCAACCCATCACGAAAACACTGCGAAGCCGTCAAGCGAGTATTGCGATACCTATCTGGTACACTACAAACCGGCATAAGATACACACGAGATATGGGAGCAAACGAAGATGTTGTCATTACTGGATATTGTGATGCTGATTGGGGCAACGATCCCGACTCAAGAAAAAGTGTCACCGGATTTGTGCTTATGATGGAATCTGGAGCTGTCGCATGGGCTGCCAGACGTCAAACAATAGTCGCACAATCAACCGCAGAAGCCGAATATGTGGCAGCATGCGAAGCGTCCATGGAGGGTCGCGGAATTGCAAATATGCTCAATGAGATTTTACACTGTATACAGGCACATGCTGTACTAACGATGGGCATTGACAATGCGGCAGCTATTTCGTTGGCATGCAAACCCACACATAGCAGCAAAACAAGACACATTGAGCTAAGATGGCATTATGTGCGCGAACAAATTAAGGCTGGGCATATTTTGGTAAAGAAAGTGTCCGGAACAGAGAATCCTGCTGATATGTTCACAAAGGCTCTACCGAAGCGCAGCCTAGCGAAGTATCGAGCCGACATTGGCATGAGGATTTCACAAGAGTAAAGATGTTCCGACACAAGCGTCGGAGGGGGCGTGTTGTGATATGTTCCTCCCAAGTTGAAGTCGTTGGAACATTTCACGTCCGTTTACACATTTCACGTCCGTTTACCGATTCCGATGGTGAAACGTGGAAACAATGGAGAAGGGAAACGGCGGAGATCAGAATGGGACGAGTCGACAACTGGACGAGTCGACAAACGTTGGTGACAAGGTGGCGGCTCGCAGGTTAGCTGCAGCCGCATACATGAAAGCTCGAAAGCTCAGTCAGAAAAGTGCAAAGTGCAAGGCAAGTCGTCAGTAGCCAGAAAGAGCTAAACGAGGTAATATATATCTTTGAGTGTCAAGAGATATATCTCTATATCTAGCATAGCTGGACGCTAGAGAGACTGCAATAAAGCGAGATTGCAACAAATGCATCTTTGAACGAAGACATGTGCTCCACGAGCTCGATGCCGCCCAGTTCGTCAATAGCATCGAGCTCAGTCTGCAGCTTGGTACCACGCTTTCGTCTCGGCGGCAAGGTATATACTCCTTCTCGAATCAAGTGGAGCTCATTTACAGGTCGAAAGATTATGAAGCAGCTTGAGGACACACTACCGCAGATTGCTGCAGCTTCGCAGGCCACAGGCTGTTTTTTATGCTCGGGTGGACGCCTAAGATTACTAGAGTACAACATCCTAACTGACTTTTAAAGAAACAGCGCACCGATGGCTCCACAACTTAGAATTCGTAGATTGTACCGTGGCAAGAAGAGAATGGACGATCGTCAAACCGATTTTGGTGGTGGTGACCGTGTTAGCCACGAATCCGATGGCGTTTGGCGCGACAACATATGAACGAGCAATACCAAGAACTCTAAGTCGTAGACAAGAAAAATTGTAATAGCCGGCGTGTCGGTGTACAGTGCTTTTTCGACTCGCACCGTGTCGTTTCGGACAGCTGCGTTCATCAAAGGTGTCCTTCAAATTCCAATGATAACTCGCTAGATTGCCGGAATCTCGGCTGCCGGTCACATGAGAAGAGCGAGTGGGTACATCGTGCTGCTGGGATCGAAACAATTGTCTCGATGTCATGGTTGACAATGTTGTCCTAACCAGCTGAATCTTCAATCTGTTCAATTGCTCAGTTCCGTCGATGTCGATGGCATTCTACGCAGTGAGTCACGAGGTCACGTATCGATTTTGTTGTCTAAACTTGCCTCAATCTGCTCATCATCTAGGGGTCAAGCGAGTCCACATGGTGAACTCTGTAAAGTCCATCAACATGCAAAAAGATACATACAATCTGCATTCATTCTCCTTCGGCTTGAAATTATAGGTGCTATCCATCCAAATGTTTCATGTTTGTGTGTGTCTTCTCTCACCCTTATACAGATACTCCAAGTGCTTATTAGTCTGTATGTCAACGCCCTAGCGCTTCCATCCGCTAGCAAGCCAAGCAATCCAAGCAATTGTCTACTTTCTCAACTTAAGTAACAGCGACTTGTTGCCCTTGATCTTCTTTTGAAGCTGCATGAGTCCAAAAAGCAATGCCTCAGCTGTCGGCGGACAACCTGGCACGTAAATGTCGACGGGGACAATGCGGTCCACGCCACGTACGACAGCGTACGAGTAGTGGTAGTAACCCCCACCATTGGCACAGCTTCCCATAGACACGACGTAGCGCGGCTCAGGCATCTGATCATAGACACGACGAAGGGCGGGTGCCATTTTGTTCGTTAGTGTACCAGCCACAATCATCACGTCAGTCTGACGAGGTGAGGCACGGAACACCATACCCATGCGTTCAAAGTCATAACGTGAACCAGCTACATAAAGAGAGAGACAAGAGACATTGTCAGCTATACTCAATTATATATAAAGATATCAATCTACTTTCATGTTAATGTACGTACCAGAGTGCATCATTTCAACGGCACAACACGCCAAACCAAACGTCATTGGCCACAATGAGCTCTTACGACCCCAATTAACCAAATCATCCACACGAGATACGACGTATTCTATACGTCACCCCAACAAAAGTTACTAAGATATATTATAGCTTACACTAGACGAGGAAATAGTGTATTTTTGTTTTCGTACGTACCAACGCCATTGCGGGCCGTCGCATTACCGGCTAGTAAGTCTTGTATATTACCACGTTCAGAAGCTAAAGATGAAGAAGAAGTTACGGGAACCTCTGATGATGCATAACGGACAGTTAAAATACGGGAAATAGCTTCGGAACGACGAGCGAGGGTCAGCATTCTTGTTAGTTTCTCGAGTCTTTGAACGATTCTAGCCGCCCACTTAAAGGGGACTAAAGAAAACCTGGTAAATATGATTTAAAAACGATTAATGATATGACGAGGAGATATAAATAGACAGGTACCCATGTTAGAACAAAATGAAAGGCTTGGTATCTTTAAGAGTCATTTTATCTTCCGACGTCAAGTCGACTTTACCTTCGTCTTGGGTCTCGGTTCAGTTTCTTAAGGTCGGACTGTCCAGGTACTACTTCAATAGATGGTGTGATTACTCCAGAAGGTCCAGGTGGAAAACTCGATCCATTGCTTCCCATTGGTGGCCAACCATTAAGAGGTGGTGGGACTATCCCAGCTCCACCACCGACATCATCCTCGCGAGCGCGTTTCATACCTGCAAGAATATGTGGAGGTGGAGGTGGTGGGACCAATAAACCTGCAGTAGCAGGTGGTGGAGGCGGCGGCATCATTCCTCGTGGTGGAAAACCTCGAGGTGGAACTGAAGCTGCCCCATTGGTATTCATTGGAATACCGGCACTAACTGGAACACCTTGTGGACGAATCTGGCTGAGCAATGCATTAATCGCACCATTCCCATCCATCGGACAGTCCTGCTTCCAATGACCTTTTTGTCGACATTTGTGACAAGTATACGACAGAGGGGGTACCTTGGGCTCGGTGCAGTCCGAGATATAGTGTCCTGGAATGTTACAACGCTTGCACAAGTAACCTTCAGGCGGAACCTTGCGCTGTATCTGGCCACTAAGATTAAGCTGGTCCTTCGTAGGGCAGTCTTCAATCCAGTGACCTTTGGTGCCACACCGGTTGCACGTGTACGACTCAGGAGGCGGCCGACGACTACCACCATTGCCACGGTTGTCCATGGGACTCTTGTTAAATGTCTGGAAGCTGGCTGCGTTGATCGCGCTAGAGCGAAGGCTGCTAGCACTATCCGCCATTCCTGGTAGCACTTCCATGCCGTCTGGGTTTCCGCGCATGTGCATCATCCCCTCGCCAGTCTCGTGCTCATTCAACACGGTCTGGCCGCCATTGTACTTGTCGTCCATCGGATCTCCTGGTCGATTGCGACACCAGAACTTCGTGCTGTGGTCGTTACTGTAGTATTATAAGCAACACCATCAAAGTGACAGCCAAAAGATACTCATGAGCTAAATGTCAACTAGAACAATAAGCGCCTGATGTAAATCACGCACCTTCCAGTCGCAACGACATGACCAACAGGGTGCCATTGGATATCCCACACAGCCGTGTCGTGTGCCTGGGGAATGGAAGCCAACGCACTATCCTTACTGTGAAACACAAAGAATTCAGGCATTAGCTCATCATCATAGAAAACCCACTGCACAGTCAGCGTGTATGAAAATAAACATAACGCGTACCCGACTTCCCAGTACATAAGTGATCCGTCGTAGGAACCACTGACAAACAGACGTTCATACCACGGATGCCACGCAATGGACGTGACTTCACGTGCATGGCCCTTCAGCGTAGCAAACTCCTTGAGCATTCGGATGTCATAAATCTTAATGAGCTGGTCGCGACTGGCTGTAAGCAGCCAGTTACCGTTCGAGTTCCAAGCTACCTTAAACACCGTGTTTTTATGGCCATGCAAAGTGTTGAGGCTGTTTCCAGACTTGGGGTCCCAAATCTTGACCAGATTATCCTTACTAGCACTAGCAAGTAGACATTTCTGCGGATGATACGCCACACACTTAACATCCCATCCATGTCCCGTCAGTACCCGTTCTTCTCGACCACTTTCAAAGTCCCAGATCTTTACTGTAGCATCATCCGAACATGATACAAATTTGAAATCCGTTGGTGAAAAACTCAATGACCGTACAGCTTCTCGATGTCCTTGTAATAGCTGAACATTTGTCATACTGGATTGCCAATACTTAATAACCCCCCCATGATCGGCCGTTACCAGCCAATTGTCATTATGAGACCACACCATTGCTCTCACGGCATCATCATGAGCCTGTAAAATGGTCTCAAAATTAAAAGCCAGACCATTCCAGAGCGTAAATTCACCCACAGAATTGCCCGTAATAAGACGACGACCTTCAGGTGTCCACGTCAGACAATTGACAGGACAACGCTGTTTATTCGTTGAGCAGCGACAAAATTTCGTGCATACACAGGAAGCCAAGTCATCATCCCCAGGATACACCAACGGGGGCATCATTTTCCTCTTGTAAAATGAATGAGGTGGTAACGCGTGCGAACGCACACTTCGTGCCAATACAAAGCGACGTTGTGTCACGTAGTTGACAAAAGTAGAATTAGGATCGACACTCTTACGTACAATAGGCTTTCGCATACGTTTATGAGGTGGTACACCACCTGCGTAATGACTTGCACCTACATCATGACCACTTTTAAGCACTTGAGCGGGATGAAGTTCACCATTTTCAGGCATTGGTTTAGAGATTGGTTAAGTACAGTAGAGGGGAATCTAGTGGTATTTTGGGATGAGGATGGAGAGTTATATTGGGTTATTTGGTTTGGGAAAGTGTGTTTTGGTGCTTTTTTATGAGGACGGAATGAAAATGGGTATACAAGTATTCAAAAAGGGTATAACGTTGCAGTGTCCTTGAAGGGTATTTATTACACGTCACATAATGACATGGTCATAGCTTACACCTCATGGCGCGACGTTATAACTTTTAACTCTCGACGGGATGCGTTAATTGTTAATTGTTACCTGTTACATGTCATCTTCCTCCTTCTACCGGAACAGGTTGCTGGTTGTTTGCATTTTCAATGGCCTTCAGGTATTCGGGTTCCAGGTCCAGCTGGGATTCCTCAAACTTAAAAGGAGACGGCAAAGACGAATGTTCGCTGTCACAGTACTCCGACAAGAGTTCCAACATAGGAGGAGCCTTACCATAATGACGCTGTGGTTGTTCATCGTTTTGGGTCACCATACTCTCTGACAATTCCATGGTGAGATCGGAAAACGACTCAGACTCAGCCAGGTATTCCACTTCGATCTTTTGCGCAATAGAGTACGCACGGACAAACGATGACTCCGAGTGCCTTTCATGTCTTTCTTGCTCGTCTGGATACTTGTTTTGCAGTGAACTTTGCCAGTCAATATGAGAAGAAGCGTCGGAAGATTGGCTTTCGCTATCGTCATCATCCACATGTTGGATGCCCTCCAACTGCAGTGACGACAGCAAATCACTCAAGCAAGTCTCTGGAACGTACTCAACGCCTTCATTATACGTGTCATGTGCATCACACCCCGTCCAGTCTTGGAGGTCTGCAAACGAGCTTTGTGCGGCAGTATCAACATCGTCCTTGCGCATCAAGTGCGGAAGGTCAGCGAGATCCATATCACTGAAGGTGTCCAAGTCGGCCACTCCGTACATGGAATTTTGACGCCACGCCATCTTGGACCCCTCGTGACTCTCAATACTGTCTTCAACAGCGCAAGCTGCACCTACAATACCCCCATTCGTGTCAGACTTAGACTGCACGTGCGTATTGCTGGCACTGCTCCGCTGAACTTGCACAGAAGGCTGAACATGATCCGCATCTTGTCGATATCCATTTCTGCTGCTGTCCGTATCCTCGAAACTCTCAATCGCATCAATCGTCATCTTCGAAGCATGTTTTGATCCTGGAGGATTAATATGGAAGGCTTGGAAAGCACTTGTAGTGAGATCAGACAGGTCTCGGTACTCGTATGTGTCCTCACTTGTCTTCTGCTTTGTCATAAACGTCGGAGCGTACGTATCCTTTCGAAAATTTCTGCGATATACGCCTCGGCTGCGTTTTGCAGAGGGTGCGCGTCGATGGCGTCGGCGAGCAGGAATCATATCATCATGGCTGAATACTGGCAAAGGCGAGCCATAAAATGACGGTATGCGATCATCACAAACTGTTTGTCGCAACAGTGGCAAAATCCCGACGTTATGATTCAGATGACGAGTGTCAGAGATAGTGTCTCTATATGGCACGGAATCGTCGCTATGACTGCGCTTAATTTCACGCGCATACACTTTCATCATTTTGGTCAGTGCAACCTGTCGCGTTTTTTCTGTGACTTGCAGGTTGGGACCGCGTTCTTCTTCGTATAATCGCATGGCTGACATTGCCAAACGAAAAGCTTCGTCGTCTTGATTCTCCAAATCGTCGCTTTGATGTGTTTGACGAGATGTGAAGGCTCCATCGAGGTTGGAATCGCTCAGCAATGTGTAAGAATCTTCAAGTTCAGACCCCAGCAATTGGCGTGGGGCAGGAACGTTCAAGCTAAGGAAACTTGTTGCCATCGAGCGACCTTTGTCAAACAAATGCTCAGCACAATCACTGGTTTTCGGCCCATGGAGGTGCTGCTGACCTCCACTTACTAGCGCTAATGGAGCATTGCGGGCATCGAAGTATTGTTGACTGCATCTTTGAAGTTCCACATTATCGTGTCCTTCCTGGTTGCTTTTATTCTTGTAACGAGATGCAGTGTCCTCATGGTGGCAGGGGCTGCCACCTTTGCCATATCGATCCCTGCTACCGCCTTGGGATCCGGATCGAGATCGCGCCAAATCTGGCCTTGTTATTCCACTCCTAGACGTGCAGCCAGATTCATCAGAGAGGAGGCTGGTTGTTGCAGCAGGTCCTGCACGACCGATAGCATCCTCATCGTAATCTTTCCGACCCAACTCTGAGCCAAGTCGAAGGAGTTCTTCCGACTTATTTCGCGCGATTCCATAAGCTCGCGGCCTTGAAGGCTGTAGCTCGTTGTACTCTGTTGGCTTTACAGAATAATTTATGCAGGACTTAGGTCCCGTGCCTGTTGCGTATTGGTGCAGCTTCTGAATTTGCTTACTGCGCATTTGCTCTTTATGATGCATTTCATGCAGCACCTGCTCACTATTGCTAGGTGGCAAGCTCAATCCATTATCGTCATTCTGAGCCCCCCTTTGTTCCGACAAAGGTGACTCGTTATTCACGCCCGAAGACTTTCTAGCTAACATCGTTTCACGTGGTACACTGATGCCACTACGAAAAGATTCTGGCGAGGTTCGAAATCCCGCTTGATGAGCTGCTGGTTCAAATACTTTATCACTGGTCTTCTTTAGCGTCTCCTCAAACTCCTTATTCATTCGTTTAGCCTCTTCCATGTCAGCAATCCCATTCCCGTCTTTATTATACATGTAATACTCGTTCTCTTCAACGGAACGATGTGTGATCTCAAGCATAATCATTGAACCTGGCGGGGAATCGTAGTATGCAGGGCGAGTTTCACTGCTTTCGAACTTCATGAATGCGGGGTTGTTCGGAAGAATGTGGCCTGCACCATCCATCATCGGTACACTTGTGCCATACACCACGGACTCTGAACACTTTAAACAAACCTGCACCTTTTTCGGTCCAAATCCGGCATAATCCAGCAAGAAACTGTTACCACACGGAGTACAGACTACCTTGCCACACTTGCGACATAGACGTCTACGATGAAAAAAACCAAAGCGTGTTTCACAAAGCTGACACCGCGTTACTTTTTCCTTATTTGGTAGTTCCAAGTCTCCCAGCAATTTTCCCTGTGTCAATCGCTGCAACTGAAAGTGTCGATCGATTTCAGCAATATTCTTGATACGACGTTTCATGACCAAAATCTTGAGCCAATTGGGCGCATTGCCCTTAATATCCACATGCAGCGTATGCACTGCATCCACGCATCCTTTTTCCACTGATTCGGTGAAAATATATCCTGAACGATAAAAACTGCCACGTACAAGTCCATGACTTCGATGAAGTGGTGGACAAAATGGAAGTCGAATGGAGTGAATACTCTTCACCCATCCACGTCGCTTCGTATTAGAGTCAATAAACTCATCATGACATTCAATGTAACAAAAATCACGGTTTCGAGTAACTTTACTCGGCGATTCAACTGCCGACCACTTGATAGCCACAAAATGTTTTGGATTTTCCGGTGTCGGTGTAGCAAGTGTTAGCAATGTCTTCTGATCCAGCAAATCCTTGCCAACTGTCTGTGCGTATCCAGATAATTTCGCGGGTGTGTCGAGCTTGAAAAAGTCGGAAATTTCGTCAATCGTTGCATGAATCTTGCACGTTCCTCGAAGGTACGTAAGTGCCTTTGTACCCTGAGTAGTACTGGTTCCACAATTATCCACACCTTGAAACACATCGACCCCATCATCGGACGATAATTGAATCCATTTCATTGGTCCATCCTTTTCTCTCGAATAATAAACGACCTCTTTGCATGCTCGTTTAGCAAGTCCAAGTAAATACTTTTTTTCCTTCGTACTCAGCTGTGGGACAGGAAAAAAATCATCAGGTAATGGTAATCGGCCTGGAATGTAGCCATCTGACACTTTATTGTAGCCATGTCGCAAATTAGCACAATTTGTCGAATTGGCCAACGAAGAGTCCAAATTGTGTCCAGACGGAGACTTTGGTTGCGTCGAGCCACGAATGAAATCATAGCCAGAGGTATTACGATGATTCGCCATTTATAAGCCTGTAAACTATATAGAGGAAAAAACAGTACGTATGTATCAGCTATCAATGTTGCCAATTAAGAGGTATCACATTGTATATATACGACGCACCAGGTTGTACAGGAGCTGGTATAACAGATACACGGAAAGAAAAGGAGAGAGCCAGTTGGACGGGATGTGCAGAGTTGCAGCGAGTCAAGGGGCTTATAGCAAAGAAATTATGTCAATGTAATAAAAATACAAACTTCTTGCACGACACGTGGCAACAAGTGAGGAATTTCAAAGTGCTTTGAACCCTGTTTGAATCAAAGCTGATTCAACTGAAAGTATAACCCTCGGATGTCTCTTTCTTATTTCGTTATGATGGACTCGACATGAAAGAGATGCCACAAAGTCGGGTCTTTTTCAATGTCGTCTCGTTTATTACCAATTTATTTTGTAATTACTGTATGTACGAAACCGAGCAGAGAAAAAGTAACATATCCTTGTATATTGGATACAGTGTCCCAACGCCTCAATACCTCATCCTTATCTGTACTGACACATAATCCACGTGCCAGGGCGCATTTGAGGAAGATGACTATCATAGTCGTATTTCTACACAAAATTTGTCTACTAAGCAGTTTTCTCTATATCTGATGAATAAAGCATCGTATTATACGCGCAGTGTAAGAAAAAAAAACGTGTCTAAAGTGATACCGCCTCAAGAGATACCCTTCTTCCTCGCTGCTAAAAAATTTCGGCGACCCCGTTTACATGAACCGACTATTGTAATATTTCCCTAACTGGGTAGAAGATGCTGTGACCCTATCACTTTGGGCAGGTTTGATGTGCCACTATTGTAATTTAATGTAAAGGGCTGGCTCTGTTGAGCGTGTTTAGGGGTAGCCGGTCGTTAAATCGACTTTAGTAGCCAAATTTCTGTTCCGTATGTTGTCGTCAACAGCGACATCAGGTGTCATTTCGTGTCATCGTAGCCACAGGTCGTGGCATTGCGTGAGAAAGAACCGGCTTGCGGTCATTGACAGGCCAATAGACATGCACTTTCTTTAGAAAAAAAGATTTGGTCTTGGAGTTGACGCCTTTGTTATCAGGTGGACATGAGGATGGGGATCAAATTATTCCCAGACAGGCCAACCTGACTTAACCCTGACATGCAGCTTTGGTTCGGAAATCGGAGCGGACCGATACGTTCTAGAGATGTTCGCATCGTGGGACCGGAAGTCGCGCTTTGGCAAACGGACCGGTGACTAAAAGGCGAAACGGAGAAGGGTAGGAACTTGTGAATGCCTGTTCGCTGCTTTGTCGACGTGCCCCACATCTCGGGACTTTGTGCCTATTGATTCCCGTTATTTTTCGCACACTGCGCAGTCTCCTGTGGCGCACACAGTGATGCGAAGGCCTTTCCTCTTTTAACCTTGGCCCCATGATGGGAGACTTCCCGCTAAAGGTAAGAGGACCGGTATGCCGGTTCTTTAGAGGCTTTCGTCATTTGGTCGAGGTTGCTCGTAAACCCAAATTGGAAGTAATCATCAGGCAGGCGTACATGTAATTTTCTTGATTCCACACTAGACAACAAATAGTTTACTTTTCCGTATTACCTCCAGCAATGAGAGATTTCTTAATGCAGTAATGACGTGGACTCGATACACGTGATCTACGATGCTGCCTGAGGCATTGAACCGCTATTCCATTTGCCGTCAAATAGAACAGTGCCAGCAGCTTTGGTCGACGTTACTGCACTAGCGCTGCACTTGCAGCCTGGCTTCACCAAACCTTTTTCTCCCGTAGATTCAGGAGACCCGCAATCACTGCAAAATCCCGGGCCGTGTCTGGGTAAGCTCACCAAAGATGTCCTTGACGTTGCTTTTGCTTTATTGGCCCGTGCCTCGTCGATTGGAATCCACTCGCCCTGTGAACTCTCCATCAATTCGACGTCGTCTCCAGAACTTTGGTCGAGCGCTTCGTTGGAGTAAAGGTAGAGCTGCTTTTCGGCAGCCAAATCAAGCTGCTGCTGCCTCTGTTGCTGGAGGTACCGCTCCTTGACGGCGAGAGAGGACTGTGCATCGATGGAAAGCTGGGCACTGCTCTGTGCCCTAGCCACAGGTAGGTCGTCCTCGCGTGTCTGCTGAAGAAGATACTCCAGCTTCTTCTGGCGCTGCTGAATCTGCTGCAGTGCTGACTCAGCGGGCTGACACTTGTTTTGGAACTCAGGTCGGCAAACTGAAGATCCCGCAGACTTTTGTCGGCGACGAGCCTGCTCCTCCTGATACTGGGCCATCTCCTCAAAATCAGACAGCTGACGACGACGTGCCTGCTCCTCCTGATATTGCACCTGCTCTTCAAACTCTTGCAACTGCCGCCGCTGAATGGGGTTGTTGTTGTGTCTGTGGTGCTGCATCTCGTTTGTAGACTCTTGCTTCCAGTGATTAAACAAGTCAACCATCTCCTGCTTCTTTACTGATGCCATCGGTGCAGGCTGCTGCTGCGTTTGGCAAACTTTGAATTTTCCTTCATCGACAACACTAATGCCTCGCTTAGCCTTCCTGGGCGATGGAACGAGTAAGATAGTTTCTTCAAGTCCAAGCTTTGCTTCCTCACCAGCCACACTAGCACGCTGTCGTTCTTGCCACCAACGTCCAATGTCCGTGGTAGTGCGGATTTCACCCAAGTCATTAATAGTGTGCTCTTCGTAGTCTGACAAATCGCTGTCGCAATAATCCAACGACAGTCGCGAACCGGCCTCAGCTGTGAGCCGGATAACATCTTGTCTCTCGGTATCGCTATGCCCCTGAGTACTACTGGCCCCTGATGACATAAATGATGGGTATAAGTCAAGGCGCCGTTGACGATCTAATTTATCATTCTCGCTCTTCAAATCATTTCGGTCTTGCTGGTCTTGAGGCGTTGTTTCGGCCTCAGGTTCTTCCTTCTCTTCTTCCTGCTCACCCAAACATAAAGAAGGAACACGGCTGAGAGGCTGCTCCAGCTTTCGATTGCGCTGCTCTACTTCATGCTCACGTTGCTTACGCAATAGCTTTTTTTGTACGTGTTGCTGATCGTGGGGTTGCAAGCTGGAGTCACGATTGTACACCTGCATCTCATCCCAGATTTGGACGCGTCGACTAAGCTCCGTTGCCCGCAACTCCAAGTCACGCTTAATTTCTTCCTGCTGCGCGAAGAATGATGTGGCATCGTTTGGACGATCCAACAATGACAATGAACGCCGTCTATCACGCTTTGGCTGTGGGTCCGTCAAATTTGGATGGGTAATACCCTCCACTTCCGTTGTAGGCTCATTATTAGCCACCCTAATTGGGCAAGTGCCCGCGCGTGTCGTGTGCGCCGAAATGTGCGACTGTTTCGCCTCCGCGGAGCATACTGTGCAGATGCGTACCTTGGTTCGTCCTACAACTGGCACATCCAGCCACCAGTCGTCACTGCATCGCCGACACACACCCTCGCCGCACTTGCGGCATATATACCGCGTGGATTTGGTCGACATGTTGGTGATTGCCGCCAGCGTATCCATTAGTCCACCAGATGCTACAAATTGACGGAAGCATAAGTTGCAGCTACCACGCGTGCGCTTCTTTGTTGAAATATCTAAATCTCCCAGCAATGGGCTGCTACTCAGTCGCTGCTGCTGCAACAGCTTGTCCACCGACGCTAACGCCGCCACACGCTGTGCCAAAAACCCAGGCTGCAATAGTTCCAACGCCATTCGCCCCTTCAGGTCCAGCTCCACCGTATAAGTCACACTAAGCACTCCAGGCTCATCTGTTTCCACTGCCGTCAGTCCCGACCTGTAGATACTCGCTCGCACAATACCGTGCTCCTTCTCTAATGACGGACAGCACGATAACTTCAGTGAATGTAACGATCTGACCCATCCGCGTCTTCCTCTTGCATCCGTAAACTCTTTCTGACACTCCAAGTAGCAGAAGTCTCTGTTCCGGAAAAACCTAGATGGCGAGGCCACTAGTGCCCACTTGACACCCACATATCTTCGTGGCTGTTGTCCAGAAGGTGATACTAATGTATACAACGTCGAATGTTGCATCAAGTCTGCATTAAACAAGAGCAAATGGTCGGCTGCTTCTCGACTCGAGTCCAGTTTAAACAACAGAGCAAACTCTTCAATACTCGCGTGGACATCATCGCTTACTGCTCGGACACATGTTGCATCTTTTGCTTCACTCACGTCCCTTGCAGTGCCACGTAAGACGTGAATATTACCCGGTGCGCCTCTCGGTCGCTGTGCCGGACGCCACAAGACGCTACCCCGCTTGTCCTGCATCAGCGTGTCCTTGATTAATGCATTGGACGTCCCATTGGCTACACGTACGAGACGTTTCTTTACGCGTGGATCCAGGTCGGTCCGAGGAAAGAGCTCGTCCATAGGAGGCAGCAGTGGTTCCGTATAAGACGCATCCGACGCATCGGACGGCGGCGGCCCCGGTCGCGACTTGTTGCGTGAGATAGGTTGCGGCATGGCGCTGTGACCACGATGCAGATGTGCGTCGGGCGCGGGCGCAGGCGTGGGCCGTGCACTGACGCTGCGTGTCCGCAGACCGTCAAAGCGCATGTCGTCGCTAGTCGATGGTGAAGAAAAAGCCGGAGTGATGATAAATCGATTGGATAGGGGTATACACTGTATACAGTTGTTACGTTGTAGTTTATAATCCTAAACGTTAAGCAGAAAGTCATAGAGACCGTCTATGTACTGTATAACTACAGAAGTATCACTATGAAGATGTCTGGTTTTGTAGAACCTCGTTTTCAGTATTTCCCATCAAAGTTTCTGGCCTCGTCTCTGTCCGATGTTGCTTTTGGCTGCCAGAGATATCCTGGAACTTAATAATACGGAGCAAGAGTGATAGTGCAGTTAAATACAGGTTAATTGTAACATTTATCTGCTAGGTATAGGATAAAGAATGGAGGGTAGGGATGTTCGTGTATGATCTGTCATAAGTACGACAAAATCGCGCGCGTCCTGTTTTACTTTGTTTGAGTATGGAATGGCGGGACGAGAAGAAGGCACTGCTTGCGACGATCCAGAGGCAAGAACAGGAGGCTGTGGCGCTCGCCAGACGTTTCAAGCTACTAGAGCAAACGTTAAAGGAGCAGCAGAAACTGCTGGATAGATACCAGCGTGCGCTCTGGGCTGTTCGAGCCAAGTCCCCCTCCTTAGCAGCAAAAGTGTCAACAATTGACAAGAAAAGAAATCAATCACCTTTGATAAAACCCAAAACGTGTAAAAAACCCAGAATTGAAACGACTGAAATTGGCAACAAGTCATTTTCAATGGAACAGACGTGGGTGAAGAAGAAAAAGACATCAGATTTAGAGACGAGTGTTGAAGTTCTTATACCACTTCAAGTTAAGGAAAAGATTGACGAGAAGAAGACGACAATTTTCAAGCCAATTGTTCAAAAACGCAACCGCGGTTTGGCTTCTACATGGGCAGAAGAAAAGCAAAAGATGTTAAAGAAGTCCAAGTGGGAACAGAATCTCGAACTGGCAGCAATAGGACCATCTGACAAGGTAAATCTTCAGGTAGACCAGACGTCAGACCGACCAAAATCTTTTGCGTACATTGAAGTGGTGCGGAATAAAGAGGAGAGAAAAGCTCTCTTGGGTCATGATTGCATCGAGTGCAAGAAATACTACGATGCACTTGGAGAAATTGGGACTGTTGATGCGGCGGCGCAGAAACACAAGTGTTCACGTCATCGTGCGAGGTTCGAACCGTACCAGACACCTGACGATTTCTGGAGGTTAAGCTTTCCTGACTCGGAACCTCAATAATGGCATCGGGTTCGCTTGCGAGTACGTGTACTAGTCCAGAAAAAGATGATTGGACGGACACTTCTCGACGCAGCTCAGATGCAGAGAATTGAGCACCATTGACTGACACACTGCTGGATCAGCAGGAATTACAAGGACTAGCGAGACGAGGCTCGCTGGATTTGATGAGGGACGATGAGATACTGTAGGTGATACTGCTCGTCATTTGTCGTACCATGGCAGCATTTCTCGCGCTTGGAGAAAACGCGTTTACAACAATGACAATAATGGACCCGTGTACTCGTTGAGAACCGTGCTAGGAAATGTACAGTAGAACGTACAATAATACTATAACAAAGCGAATCTTACTAGTTTTTATAGAAAATCTGCACATTAACACTATTTGGTAGTAAAGCGTCGAAAGTTTAGAATAACACCAGTAAAGAATGTAGCCACTTGTGGCATGATAAGTTAGGATTACACAAGTCAGAAAGATTTTCTTGTAATCAAACTCTGCCGGGTAATCCAGAACGTATTGCCTTGAGTAAAAAAGAGCAGGTACAAAGTGACAGCAAGAATTGCGGTTTGTTTCTTGTTCTTGTATCGAAACTTTTATCGTAGACTTGCTTCATGGTCATGTCCGAGCACTGATTTTCATCGCGCAATCTTCAAAGACTTTTTGCCTTTTCCAGTTCGTTGCATCAATAAATCAAGTCATTGATACTGCAGGACAAGACTCCAGTAAAACCATGCGCTATGCAAGTTTCTTCTGCCCGTATACATTCACTTGCATCTCTTGCTGTAGCACCTTTGCAAGTGCGGAGAACTTGATATAAGTCAAAAGCTTGACGACGGAATCCCAACATGAGCTGATAGACAAAAGCGGCCGCAACCCTTCGAGGAGGCGTGATAGAAGCTGCGAAGCCTGAAGAAGAAAAGTAGCGGCATGACTAGGGTCTAGTTCTTCGTCCTGGCGGACATCCAGGTATAGTTACTAACAACACACACACGACAATGAAGGGTACACCTGAAGGAAGACAATGGTCATTGAAATACATGTTAAGCGGCTAGTAAAAGAAACAACCAGAGCAATCGCATTCTACGCGGTAGGCGCCGTCGCTGGATCAAGTCGAGGTAAATCAACGACATCGCTGCTTCTTCAATTACAGGAAATAAATGTAGGACGCGAGCAAGAAGAAACCGAGTCCATCGCAACCAGCAAAATAATAGCTGTCAGCTAGACTCAATTCCAACTCGCATCTTCTACTTCTTGGCCGAGTTGGTCAAGCGTTTGGCTTCGAGTTTCGCGACCACTTCAGCCTCTAAACGTCGAATATCCTCCATAGAAAGACCGTACCACTCATCCGTCAAGCATTGCGCCTGGCGCAACGTGTTGTGAAAAAGCTGCCGCTGCTGATCACGAATGACTTTTTCGGCCTACAATAACACACAGAAGGTGCCATCATCAGCAAATAAACAAACAGTCAGTAAATGTAACAACACACGTTTGTATGTCAAAGTCCCGTCCATACCTTGCCCTGCACGCCCCAGTAGTCAAAATTGATGCGCACCACCTTGTAGCAGGTCATGACCGGGTCAACCGTGTTCATCCAACCTCGTGTTAAGGGGCCACGTGAAGTTTTGATGGACTTGTACTGCAAAATAAAGCAGTACCCAACACGTTAACAAAGTCTTCAATTTCCACCCGACATCGGACATTTTTCACCAACCGTGGCCGGGTCACAGTCTTCCTTTAACGTCTGCTTGGGTATTTTCTCTGCAATGTCCAATCTGCACAACAGTAACATTACAACAAATAAACTCTCTACCCCAAGAAACTACTGTCAGGAGATTATCGTACATTTCGACTTTGCGTTGACTGAGTTCTTGTTTGGTCATACCCAGTGCATTCTCCGAATTACCCGTGTCTGCCTTGTGCATGGACTCAATTGAAATGTAAAACTTGTTCTTTGCCAGATAACCGTTCACAATAACAGTGACACAGTGAGGATACGAATTCCATGCTTCTTCAATAAGAACCATTGAATCTTCTGGACACCTACATAATGTCATACATTCCAAATTTTAGAACCCCTACTTAATGATATCAACAAATTTGTAAAATCTTACAAAGCTGACACAAAACCAGGGATTTTAGACTTGCAATAATAGTGTTTACGTGTATATTGTCCCTTATTAAGAGGGATATTCCACCCAGAGAGACTTGAGATGCCTAAATGACCATCTCGATTGTCATATGGTTCATTCACCAGAATCTCAACCCCTTCTCCATCACCTGTGAGTTTTTCACTTGCATTTACAACCATATATAATTGAGCCACTTGAAACTCATCCACTGACATATGGAGCGGGACACGAAATTCATGGATTAACACCATTAAGAATGGATACAGGGGAACAACTTTTGGAATCAATTCTCTCTCTCTCTTTTTCGTATAAAATAACAAAAGTACCTATCAAATAGACTAGCATATCTGACTCCCTGGAAGTCAAAAAAAGTGTACCCTATATTTTGTACCCCCCTCCCCTCCCTTTAGAGTCGATCCCATTGTTTTAAATACTAGTTTTACTATGGGTAACAGCGACAGTAAGAGCAAGTTTCGGGAGAGTGTCTACAAGCTCAATAATGAAGTCATTAGTAGTAAAAACCTCGACTTTTGGGATAAATTATGGCGTATTCCAACAGTAGCGGAAGAAATTTTTACACTGATTCAACCCGATGATGTTCGAATGTTACGTCATCAACAACCCTCTAATTTAGCAACAATGTTGAAACAGGCGGTGTCACAGATTGTACAAATTGTGGAGACTCCTGTCCCCAAATATTATCATCAAGCATTGAATTGTGTCCGTGTTTTAACACGTTTAGTACCTTTTGTTCTTGAAGAAGGAGGGGATCCATTTGTTGAAACGCTTTTTTGGAGTGTTGAAACACACGAAAAAGATGATAAAACGGATAAAAAAGAAGAAGACGATGAGAAAATGGAGAATCATCGTACGGAACCTTTAGCAAAACAAATGATTCATGCTATTATGGGATTACTTTTTCTACCCGAGTTTACAGTCTCGATCCATGCATATAAAGGATATGGAGAAGAAAGACGAAGTGCTACACGTAGTGGACAGTCTACAAGTGATGAGGGATTATTGGTGTTTCCATCTTTACTCTGGCATTCAGGAGTTGGATATCCGGATGCGAATGTTGTCAATTCGTCCACTTATGACAAGAATCGACGAGAAGTTTTGGCTTTACTATTGACATGTTTTTCCAGTATTTTGTACCAAACAGCAGAGACTTGTAACCAATGGAAAGATCGGTTTCTTGAAGCTGCCACAGCACCGGAATGTCCATTTGCACCGACGTTGTTTTATTCACTACTAAATATTGTGGTTTCATATGATCCAGTGGGCTGGGGAGTACCTTATGCGGGATCCATTGTCACGGATGACCGAGAAGTACTTGTGGATTTGTCACTTCAAGTTTTGTTGGTACTACTGGACTTTGGACAGACGAAGGAAAAAAATATCACGCCCACTTTAAAACCGCAACCGGGGAGCGCTACCCCGGCAATTAATCGTCTCTCGTCCTCAGTGTCGTCGAAAATGTCGAACCCAGTGTTTGACGGTGTGCCGAATGCTTATCGTGCTCTTTTGTCGTCGCTACAGCGACCAGAAGATTTCCAGCTTATTTTTTCGGGACTTTCACGTTTGTTAAACAACTATCATCAATCTTTGAGCACATTGCTGCCAAATTCGATCAAGCAGATTAAATGTCATCAGGAGCTGCTTGTTTTGCTATGGAAGATGCTTGATGAGAACACAGAGTTCCTGCACTATGTACTGAAGAAGGCAGATGTGAACCAGCTCGTGGTCCCGTTACTCTTCCTCATGTACGAAGGCAGACAGGAGCCAGCTAAAGTCGGCATGATCCACATTTGTACCTTCATCATGTTGCTGTTGAGTGGTGAACGAGATTTTGGTGTGAACCTCAATAAACCCTTTAGCAATCATCTGCCGCTGGACCTGCCACCGTTTTCAGGCAATCACGCGGATCTCCTAATTGTTTGTTTGCACAAGATCATCGTGAGCGGCTACGAGAAGCTTAACTCGGTGTACAATTGCTTCCTCACCATCATTTGTAACATCTCACCGTACTGTAAGAAGCTGAATATGGTGTCGGCTGTGCGTTTGCTGCGTCTGTTCAAGCTCTTTGCGCAGCCGAGATACCTCTTCGACAACGAGGCCAACCACCACTTGGTCTTTTTCCTGCTCGAGACTTTTGACAACATTATCCAGTATCAGTACGAGGGCAACCAGCAAGTTGTGTACGCTATGATACAGAACAAGAATGTTTTCAATCAGCTCAGTGACCTGCGGCTTCCGCCCATACGGGCCTCGTCTGAAGGGAAGAAGTCGGCTGAGAAGGAGGGCGAGCACGTCGAGGAAGGAAAGGAACAGGAGAAGCCTACGGATGGCGAGTTTGTTCCTACGGTCGAGTGGCTTGCTGGCTGGAAGAAGAAACTGCCTCTGACTACGAGCCTTCGTCTGCTCCAGCACCTTATCCCACAGCTGGAGGAAGCGTGTCGGAAGGCTGGCGGCGGCCTAGACGAAGATGCGATGCTATACTTTTTGCGCACCACCACGATGGTTGGTCTCCTGCCTGTGCCGCACCCCATCGTGATCAGGAAGTATCAGATCAATCAGTTTACGCATTTGTGGTTCACCACATTCACCTGGGGCGTTATCTTTCTTCGCAACCAGGTGCTGCCGCTCTTTGACGGTGGTGCAATCACACTGTTTACCATCAGCGTTCTTTAAGAAAACGAGATCGAGAATGATCGAAGTCTGCAGCCCAAGTGGATCGGTCCGAGAAAACAAAGCTATTGCGTTAATGAAACAGCAAGTTTAATATGTGTGCACTATGCTTCTGGTGTATTGATACAACTTCGCTACGTCGAAGCTGCTCTAGCAGTTTACAGTCTACAGGATCGTACTTGCGTCATTTAGTAAGAGCACATGCTAGGAATTTGCGTACATCTCCTTGTCATGGCGATGACAGGAAGTAAAGGAGAAATTTTTCCATCTTCTCGGCTCGCTGGGCCATATTTGCTTGCGCGACCTCGAGGTCGTATGCGTTCCGTCGAAGTCGTTCTTCGGGAACTTGTTGGGTCGAACCTACGCTCGATACTGTCGAAGCTGTCGATGAATTTGAGGCTGGCTGCTGATGCTCGTCAAAGGCCAGAACATGACCTGCGCTGGAGTAGGTCAGGTCCTTGTTCACGCTATATCTGCACGCTGACACGAGACACCGACCAAAAACAAACGCCAGCTTTTCCGGCGTTAGCTTGTTTGTGGCGCTGTGCTTGAGTACTTCTCGTAAGAATGACACCAAATACACCACAACGTTGTAGCGCACTGGCGGCAAAGCGTCCAGCAATACTTGACAACCCTGTCCCATATTGCCATTGGTGCTCGCTACTGCAAGTGCTAAAGCTTCGTCTAACACCACACTTTGCGGCAACGCTTGGAGCCAACGCACAAGTAATTCTGCCGTGGAATATCCACTGTGGGTGGGAAACGGGGCTCCTGTGTCCAAAGCTTCTCGCAATTGCACAATCTCTACCTTATTGCCCGCCTCAACAAACAGGTTCTTGTCTTGCATGAAGTTCCCATATATGTCGTTCACCATTCGCCAAAGCTCCTTAGGCACCTTCTGTGAACCACTCGCTGGCGTTGAAATCGGTGGCGCATTAGACGTCTGAGGAGCAATCAGTGTGTCGGCGTCAACACCTGCTGCTCCACCAACCCAAACGCTAAACACTGACGATGCAGGAGAGCACGAAGCTGTGAGTTTGGTTTGCCGGATTGGCTCTAAACTCGCCACCAGCTGCTCAAGCGAACTTCCGAAACATGAGTTTGCGTATTGTCCAGACACCACTAAAAAATAGTCACGTCCGTTTTCAACACGCAAGATCATCGTGTCGTCCAGAGTTTCCTCGCCACTACTAAGGCAATGAGCAACAGTTTCATCCACAAGAGCGGTTATGCGAATCTCCATCTTTTCTCTTGGCGGAATCATACCAAACAGTGGTGTAACACTCAACCAAGCCTTGCATACAGCCACATCCTCTAGCTTTGGAATGAAACGAAAATGCGTCACCACTAGCCCAGTGTTCTCAATGATCATTTTCCTGCTTTGTTCGACACCAAATTTTAGCTGAGAAAACGAAAACACACCGCTGCTTGTAGTACTACCATCCCCTTGAAGCAGTCGGACCTTAGGCATGTTGTCGTTTTCCCATTTATCTAGCTGCATCATGATTTCGCGGATCACCTCATTTTTCTTCGACTCTACTTGATATTTCACCTGTACGTCAAAGAATGCGTGGACGGGCTTGTGATCGGACATTTCCAATGCAGGCACCGAATTGTAACTGCAAAGCTTCACGTCCGATGGATTCTTTGCTTTCCACAGAATACGATCGCACCATGCTGGAGCACGAAGCTTTTTCTCGGGCCGTTTTTCATATACAGACGTTCCAGCCTGAAATTTGTACGTCGGAGGAAACGAAAGAGCGCCTTCTTCAAATCCCTTCAAGACCATTCCTCGCTGCCGCTCAATCGTAAGTTGGTCGTGCGGCACCAATTCATGCAGCAGACTTTCACTTTCTGCCAGACAAAAGATCTCCTCTGTCGTCAAAGTATCCTGGATGCGATAGTTCAGGTCACCAATCCAGAAGACGAAATCATGGTTAAGTATCGACGGCGCACCAGTCCAGAACCTGCAATGTAAAACTCTCTCAATTACACGTGTATATTCCGCATATCACATATCACGAACGCACCTCATGTCTTGCACGGAAGTAGTCGCTTCATTGTCTGCATTCTCTCCAAAGTGTACTTTGCTGAGAATATTCAGGTAATCAGCATTCCTCCCAATCACATTATCTCGGTGTGCAGCCAAGTGTGCACACACAAAGCACAAAGTGCTACTATAAAACTTGAGTCTCACTGCTGCTCCTCCTTTATTCCCCATGACTCCCATTATCCCAACACCAGCTGTAGCTCCTTTAATCTCCTTAACATGCTCCCAATGGTCCATTTTCACAAACACAAGCAGTAAAATTCCCACAAGATGTTTTTTCAATACAACTCGATAGTGTACTGGAATTTCTCCCGAAGCTTGAGCATCTGATCCAAAATGTTGATTCAAAGCTTCAAGAACAGCTTCTTCCCACGCGACACTACGTTGTACCGTTAGTGTACTATTCACTACCACATTTACTGCAGTAAGATCAACAATTTCTTGAAAACCTAAAGCGACAAGATCCGGAGGTTTGTGAAGATCCAAATTTTGAGCTTTTAACCAATACAAAAGTCTCGAGGCTTCCATCAGTGTCAAAGGTTTTTTTCCATTGACATTCCACGTGCCCGTTACGATCGAAATTGGACGAAATTCCATGTATTCCACTTGTCGTGATTGTAATTGCTGTTGAATCCAATCTTCTCGTATAATTGACATGACAATTGGATTGTAAAATTTAGTATTTATTTTAGATGGAGATTGTTGCGAGACTGAAGAAGAAGAAGAGGAAGAGGAAGAAGAAGAAGAAGAAGAAGAAGAAGAAGAAGAAGGACATGATGCAGGAAAACACTCGACGTCATTATTCCGAAGCGATGAAGCCATTTTGATACAAAAGTATAGAGAAAAAAAAGAATCTGTTTTTTTTCTTAACGTATGGAATAAAAACGAAAGTGCAAAAGAAAATAAAAGGACGTCTTGTTTTTGTTTTTTGTGGGAACGTCGTAACGGTTATCAAGAAAAGAAAAACGAAATGACAAAACGTGATGGTTTAAGAACGAAACGACGTCGATGGAACCGGTACTTGCTACCGGTTTTAGAGTCAATGGGACTCTACAATTCTAAGAAAAAAACTCAAATTTTATACTAAAAAACAATAAAAAAACTACACAAACACATTCGGCTACTACGACATATGGAGGGACGTCACGGGAAATGGGTGAATGTGGATTACACAAATCGAATACTGGAAGAGTCCATTGCTTTACCTTCTTCGATGCCGCATGAAGCTGAATCTGAGAATCTCGTAGCTTCAGTTAACAGTGACTATTCACGTGGTATACCGTCTTCTAGTCGTGAACCTCTCGAATCGAATACTATCCAAGTGACGGTAAATGAACCGGTAAAACAAGGGGAAGGAATGAATGCGTACATTTCGTACAAAATCAGTACAATCACGACACGGGTACAATTTGCAAAAAGTTCGTTTTCCGTCGTGAGACGGTACAGTGATTTTATCTGGATTCATGGACATTTGACGGCGAAATATCCGGGAATTGTGGTACCTCCTTTACCGGAAAAATTACTGGTTGGAAGATTTTCACCGGAATTTATTGAAAATCGACGTCGAGCGTTGCAATTATTTCTTCAACGGTGTTGTGTTCATCCAGAATTGCAACATTGTGAACATTTGACGACGTTTTTAGAAGCAAGTGAAGATCAATTGCAACTATTTCGAAAAGATCCGCGTCATGCAGCACCTACTGCACAACGGGGTGTTCTTTTTCAATGGCTGGATGATACCGTAAACACGATTTCATCGACTTTACTTGCTTCTAGTACAAATTTAACCAAGACACCAGCAGATATTGAAGTGGATGAAATGATGGCATACATTGAAGGATTAGAACCTATTATGACAGGATTGCACAAACATGCTCATGGCTTGACGAAACGAGCTAGAGAAATTGCTGATGGACTTTTTGAGTTTGGGGTCTCATTTACGTTATTAGGCAAATCGGAAGAAAACGTGTCGTTGCAGGAAGGATTGAGTCATATTGGTCAGTGCGCGGACCAGCTCTCCATTTTAGCAGCTGAACATGCTGAGCGGGAGGCACTGCACTTTGAGGAACCAATTTTTGACTATATTCGGCTCGTTGGGGCAGTGAAGGCTGCATTACAAAAACGGAACGAAGTGAGATGTGCTTATGGCGCCGCGGTTGCTGATGTTGAAACAAAGGAAGCTGTGTTGGAAAAAATACGGAAGCAGTCTCGAGGACGTTGTACCGAAGACAAGGTTGCGTTGGCAGAGAGTGAAGTACGCACAGCACAACAGAATATGGAAGATGCAAAACTTGAGGACGATATTGTCACGGAGCGTGTGCTGCGTGAGGTCGAACGTTTCAAGCGTGAAAAGCTGGCAGATTTCAAGCACATTATTCTGGATTACATTCAAATGCAGATTGAGTACAGCAAAAAAGTGGAAAGTGAGTGGCAAAAGGTCATCCCGAAACTTACGATGATCCAAGTCAAGAATGGTGGATCGCCGTCAACCTCGACGAGCCCAGTTTCCGAAGCCACGACGAACAGCGCTTTCCAGGAACAGGATGAGGCAGGTACTACGTCTCTTGGACCGATGATACAGGAAGACTACATTCCGTCGAATGGAGATTTGGCGGACAGCCTTTCGGATCTGACACTAATGGCAAATGACGACGTCGGGGAGGATCATTTCCAGCGCTCACCGTACGGTTTCCAATCTATGGAGGACTCGAATTCAGACGTGTCACTTTAATGGACCATTCACACGTAGGGGTCTTTGTGTTGGCGATTGATTATATATTTTAATGTAAGCAAGGCATAAAACTAAATGCTGTTGTCTATGTAGTCGTACGTTGAGTGCGTCTAATGTTGCGTCGAGTAAGTGCTGCGGCAATCTGGTCACGGGAGGGCAATACCCAGCGCGCATAATAGTCTTGGTAGCTCAAGTTTCCAGCGGCTTCCTTGCGATTTTGCATCAATTCCGCTCCATGATATAACGCCATGCCAGCAATCACGCTTAGAAGGGTGGATAGCACTAGCAATGCAATCTGGTTACCTGAAAGGCCAATCAACTTCATGAGCTGCAGAGGTTCGGAAATGAGTTTCGACACAACGCATGCAGGTTCACCACTGGTTGAATTGAAACCAACCGTAAGGTTTACTGGATAGTCTGCGTAAAGGTAGAGATTGCACGGCCCGTATTCACTGACGTTACTACCGCGAGCTATGCGCATGTAGCCGTCCTCGCCCCACATCGTACCCCACGTATTACGGATTATCCAAAACTGTTCACCAGTGTCACTCTGTCCAAAGCCCACAACCACTACAGCGTGGTTGACTTCATCTCCATCGCTACGACAGTCTTGAGCGTCGTAAATCCCACCTGCATAATGACGAAACCCGTCTCCTGTGGCGTCCATGTTGGCCGTGACAGGTCCGAGTGTCACCGCTCGAAGTAGTGCCTGCTCATTCACAGCAACGACCTTGTAATCCGACACATTCTTTTTCCAGGCCACAGCTACGTCAGTCGTATTCAACGGATGACACTGTGTTTCAGTCTCGTTCGTTGCCATCACGTACGGATACGTATTCTCGCACGAGATTCCGTGAGGTTTCACAAAGTTCAGATATGCGTACGTGAGGAATGGCATTCCACCTGCGCATCCTTTCGACGAGCTAATCATGTTGTCGTCAAATTTGCTTTGAATATGATCCAGTGGTGCCGAGCAGCTCAATACTTGCTCTACACTCAGTACCGATGCCTGTACCTGATGTTCAATAGCAAACCTTGATTCCAGCACGGATACACCCGCAAATGCCCAGCAACTTCCACATGTCCCTTGATTCTTGATGGGTGTCATATATTTCCCTCCATCCTTCGTCGTCCAGTCCCATTCCATTGGAACTTCACGACTCGTATGCTCATCCTTCTTTTCACGTGATCCAGTCTCCAGATCAAAGCTACTAGTCACCTCTTCTCCTCTCTTCCCTTTTATCAACTGGTTCTTCTTCTTCCTCTCCTGCTTCCTTCTAAATGATTTCTTGTCCGGTCTCGAGCCCAGAAAAGCTTGATACTGCTCGTCCGTCAAGTCACTCAGCTCATTGTAGCCCAAAAAGTAGCTTTTCGTGCCTGCTTCATACTCTGCATTGACCTTCTCCACAACTTTTGCAGTATTAGCCAAAGCCTCTGCACGCGTCTTATCGGAGGCTCTTGTAGGTCCCATTCGTGACCGTCGCTGCGTACGTGTCTGTCTATGATACAGATGCAGCTCATATGCATCGATCCTCTGCTTAAAAGTCGCTGTAGCGTCATACAGAGCACAAAATACCAGGAAAATGCTCCAAATGAGCATGTTTTGTGGTGCGTTTGACGTTGTTAAAAGCGGGAATGAATGCTACGGAAGAAGCGAGAAGAGACAAAGCAATCAAGGCACAGTACAAAAGGAGGACTAAGAGCAAGCGAAAGACTGAGTAATAGTGTCAATTCGTCAGGAAGAGATAGCGTGTCTTGTGCAGGCATTATCGAATGTGATGGAATAATAGTCACTTTTTATAAAGCCATGCAGTCATAATCAAGTCTATTCAAACAAACGATATGCTGCCATCATATCGTACACACTTGAACAGAGTCACATGTGAAGGAGATACCATTGCAACAAATTCATTGCTACAAGTCATCACGAAAGTGATGAGGACGTCAATGTGCTGCTCAATTCAATCATATATATGACAGCTAGTTCCATGTCCTTTCAGCACTTTCCTGGTAGGTCGTCGTATAATCACAAGTACGTAGCACGTTGACCGAGTCGTACATGTAAGTGCCATGGATAAGTATCCGCTCTTTGGAAGTGTGGTTGGCTCACGTATCATCTCCGTGTGTATAATCTTCCATCTTATGATCGAGGGCTCCATCACTTGCCTACAAGTGATCTTCGAAATTCAGCAATGCCATCCTTAAGCTCTTCATCTTCTTCCTCATCGTCGTCGTCTTCATCGTCTGAAGACAAAGGAAGAAAGCTAGTCGAAGCGGACGTCGATGCAGGTTCGACAATACTACCACGTGTGTCTGGTTGTAGACAATGGAGACGTGATGCCAGAGCGCCATTAATTTTTTTGACGGCATCGACTTGATCTCTAGCCTCACTGAGAGAATCTTTCAGCTGATGCACAGTGTGCTGCAGCTTCATATTCTGAGTTGCAAGACGCTTTGCACCCTTGTCTTTGTCGCCAGTGCCATCGAGTAGACATTTAAGCTCTACCAATTCCTCTTCTTTTTTCTTTGCGTCAGCTTTGACAGAGGCAATTTCAACCTGGAGACTAGTCCGCTCCGCAAGTTGTGTCTTGAGATCGTCTAGTGATCGATTGTTGTTGGCTCGAACAAGTCTGCGGAGCTCTCGTGATAACTCCATCGATTTTGCGCGAAACATGTTACGTTCTGCCACCAAGTTGACGTGCTCGTCCTGAAACTGTGCAATTTGCACCTGTTGATCCTCCACTTGTTGTTGCAGATCACTTGCACTCACTGTTGCAACAGTGCCAGACCAGGCGTCACGTTTCCAGCCTGACCCTGAAGTTACAAATGCCAACCCTTCTCCATCTAAAAACTGGTCTTCTGTTTGGACACCTCGATCTCGTATCTCTAATGCTTGCTTAGCTGCTAGTCCAGAAATCTGCTGCAGTTCCTCTCTGCACAATGCATGGCGCCGTTCACTATCCTCCAGTTTAGTGCGCAAATTTTGTATTTCGAGGGCTTGCAAATCACATTGTCCTGCTAGCTTTTCAAGCTGTCGAATCTTCATTTGTTGAAACTCAATGCGGTTGTCCTTCACCTCCAAGGACGCAGTTATCTGTAAGCTTTCTTGCATAGCTGCTTTTAGGCGAACTGACACCACAGCAAGTTTCTCTCGAAGCATAACAATTTCCTTGTCTTGGGCAGCAAGTCGACCTTCCACGAATGGATCGTCGACAACAATGTCATTAGTACTCACTCTAAACTCATTTTTTCTTGACACCATGGCTACACGAGATGGCGTTGCTGCAGATGCAGCTAAGTCCGACTCTCGCTCTCTTGTGAGTTGCTGATCTGAATCATCTGGTTCTAAACCAACCAGATCGCTGAGCCGCGCACTTGACATGGAGCTTAATGACCCCTCGCTTTGTAAACGCACAGCACAAGTATTCCTAGTCATAGGTGAAGAAGCCATCCCTGATGATGGAGTTGTCACCGTTGTCGGTGATCCCGCGCTGCTTGCTGTCTCTCCAGTCGCAACAGAATTACTAGCGGGAGATACTGCACCAGAGTTTGATTCAACGAATTGAGATACAATCAGCGGTGCTGGTCGTGCTACTGCAGCGACATTTGCAGGGTCCATGAACAGATTCCTCTCATCAACTTGGGCTACTTCTTCCTGCTCAGGTGTGATCACTCGAGCTCGGAACTTACGAATCAGCAGCGTTAAAATGTCACGATTCTGCCTGTTTTGAGCCACTAAGAAGAAACAGGACATAGTTTCGAACTGCGCCTGTCGCTTTTTCAAATCGCATTTATCTCCTTCACGGTTGCCCAAGAAGCCACCAAACTCTTGCACCTTGAGCGTGAATCGAAGCTGGTTACCAGGATCAAGTAAAACTTGAAGAAATGGGCCGTAGGCGGCCTCCACCACGACCCCTCCATCTTCCTCCGATATTTTGATCATAGTTACTGATTTCGCCGATATTTTGATCTGAAAGCTATCGTGCTCGTTACTCGCCAAAGTTGCTGAAAACGAGCCCGCGCCAGCCTCTAGAAACACATTCACCGTATTTCCCACGTCCGGATCCAGCACTAACGGTCGAGGCATTTCTACCACACGTTGTAGTTGTGGAAAGCGCAGTGACTTGCATTGCAGTGACAAAACTGCGCCCACGTCGTCTACCGAAGGAAAATATGGACATCGTGTTACGCCTTTGATCTGTCTAATATCCATCTCAGGTGGCGTCTTACGAAACCATGTGAGGGCAAACTCGTTCGCATCCTCATCTAGTACACCAATAAATCGGCCTCCAGTTGTCACGGCCACAATTGGCGTCGAATGTATCACATCAGAATTTGTGTTTGCTGGACTTTTACGATGGCGCCCTCCAGCCGATCTATTGTGTGGTTTTAACGCAAGGTCATCCATCAAACTTTTCACCAAGTTTTTGTCTTTTTCGGACCGTGATGCTTTGTTGCCCATCATGCGAAACAAACTCACTTTCACACCGTCAGTACCCACCTTTCCCAACGAAATGCCAAACTTTCCTCCATTCGACTCTGTTGCTGTTGAATGCAACAAAGGCGACATGGGGACGCCATTACCAAGATTTGTCCCGCTTGTTTTCTGATCGAACGACCCCGACCTCGTCATCTGGCTCAGTTTAGCACCCCACCCTGCACTATTAGAAGGCGACATTAGTGGTAGCACGGGTGTCAACGATCTACTAGAACATTTTCCGTCCATCGTCTTCTTTTGCTTTTCATATTCCTCCCTCTTGGTCTGATGGCAACAAAATGTCAAGTTCAATGGATACGTGGCCTCCTGTGCAAGCGCGATGATCTCATTAAACATTATCTTGGTCACATCGACATCTTTAATCGCCACTAGCTCATCACCAGGAAATACTCGACCCGAAGCTTCGGCATCTGCCATCGATCCATCAAGTTTCCTCCTAAATCCCTTAACAAAAGCTCCTGTACCATCATCTCGAGAGTATAAATCCACATACAGTGGCCCTGACGTAGGGTAGACCACGTGAACCTTTTGCAGTGTTCTTCTCGGTGATTTTATACCTGCCAAGTTGGCCATTCCGGCCAGCAAACTTTCCCTCATAGCCGTAAACGTTTGAGGTTTAGAACTAATGGGTGCTCTCACTGAAACAGACGGTGGAAGCGGCTCCAAGCCCTCCTTTTCATTATGTATCATCAGAGAAGACTCTGAGTGTGCAGGACTGGCCCGAAAGGTCACTGGAATAGCATTATTGTCTGCAATAGAAGAGCTTGAAAGCAAATTGTGTCTTCCTAAGTTCCCGTCCGACTGGGTACGTCTTTGGACGTTCCAGAAGCCGTGCAGGACCTCATTTGAATCAGCTGTTTCTTGGATATTGATTGAAAATGTAATGGGAGCTGCAGCAGCTGACACAGCCTTTGAACGGCCATTTACACCTGAAGAAGCAAGTTTTCGAGGCGATGAGGCAGATGAATTGAACGATAACTCGACTTCTAGTGGGCTTTTGGACTCAGAAATCATCTCATTAGCTTCCGTTGTGTCTTGCGTATCTAAAGACGCAGACTCGTCATCCAAAAGTCCGTCATGAACCATGAGAAAGAAGGAATTAGATGCTGCACGGGATGTCTGCTCTGGAATCCTAGAAAATCCGCTTTATTTATCATTATCCTCTGATATTTAATACTCGAAATATTATGTGCTGAAGGTAATTACAATCCTAGCCTAAATTCAGAAATCAAAAGAAAATCGAAATTTAGGATTTAGGATAACAGATGGACTCGATTGACGCATCGCTAAACAGACTACTGAATTAGCTTCAAGATCAGTTGCTGAGTAAAAAAAGACGCGGCGCTTGAAAAAAAGACGTGAAGAATTGCAGGAATAGGTCAGCGCCATGTAACATTTGAACCATTTAATAAGGAACAATGTGGTGACAGCTTCGGTCGATATTTTCAACGAGATTTATTCAAAAGCACTAAGAAGCAAAACTAGCACCACCTTCTTCGAAACAATTTTGTAATCCATCACCATGCCGCAATTTTCATTAGCACAGATCACCCTTTTCACTACCAGACCAAAGCTTCTTCTGCAATGTTTTGCTTAGCACAACTG
>CANTFK010000314.1:0-43619 GCA_947646735.1 Peronospora farinosa
TATAACTCTGTTTTATTTTTGTTTTAGTATTAATTCGCAGTAAGTGCGAATATGTTCCCTAGCTCATAGAAACCACTAAATATGTAAAAAAATATTATTAATTATTGGGTTCACCAATAATAAACCAATAATAAAAATGACGCGAAGTATCCGCTAATCGGATACTGCCCTATTCCTACTTATGTAAATATGTATTAATCCTATAACTACTTATTTAATAGGTTGCCCCATTACAGCACCCCCTCTTTAAGTTGCGCTTACCTTAACGTAAGCACATAACATAAAAATGATACTTTTCACCGAAAATGTAGAGACACAACCTCGAACCTGCAAAGTGACACACAACTGAGCAGTATGACCCTGGCCGCGCGCGCAAGGATATATCTGACGTCATCAACCGTACGATCTGAAGATAGAAGACACCGCGAGTCACGGACGCACACTTGATCCCGTGGACGCTATACAGTTTCATCGGCGCTAATTATCTAGAATTGCCTGAAATCACAACGAAGCTCTTCATTCGCTATCATGTTGTTGGTGCATTGGCTTAACACTGGTTTCTTAATCGTGATATCGCTGGCTCGATCCCCAAGTGCGCAAAATTTATTTCGCTATGACATTACACATTGTCGCAAATACCATCCATGTTTTCCCAATCCTCATGATAAGTCTCGGAATTGCTCGGGAACTCGTCGTCGGAATTCTGTTGCCCGAGAGGATCACGGCTCGCGAGATTAGGGCTAGAATTGGCAGCATCGCTAGCAATCGCCGTCTTCCTATGCGACTCATAATCCTCGACCACGTCTGGAATATTATGAGCCAGCATACTTCGAGGTTACCATGTATCGTCCGCCGGCGAATATCCCAACCAGCGAACCCTGTAATATTTCTCGAGATGGTTCTTCGTGGGCGCCGAGTCACTACTAGGCGCATAAACCTTATGATTCTCGTGATCGTTAATTTGGTCGACAATCCAGCGTCGCGCACTAGATGCATCAATTAAGGGAGGAGTAACATCAAGACGAAAGTCTCTGGCGGTGAGCGTCGATTCGCACATTCGAACGCCTGTACAGTAAAACGACGAGCTGCGTCATCTTAGCGCTGAAGCCGATTAGTCGATGCACGCCCTACTTGTTGCTCGCGAGATGGCTCAGAGAGCTCAAGATCGTGCGGATGCTGCACCTGAGGCTGCTGAGCGGACTCGACGTGAGCAGATGGTACTGGTTGAGCTCCTACGTCATCATAAGACGACTGCGTTCGGAGGACCCCAGCAGATCGATTCTGCACTCGTTCGGGCAGGACTTGGTTCCAGTCGTTGGCAAAGGATGTTGGATTTTGATCCGGCACAGAAGAGCGCGGAAGATTCGAAGAGAGATCCGCCGGTAGGTAAGCCTTGAGGCGCCCGACGTAGAACGTCGGGTGCAAACGCATAGATGTAGGAGCATCTAGCGTGTAAGCGTCACCATGCACTTTAACAACCCAAAATGGGTCAATATATCGTGGATCTAACTTATTAGCGCCCAAATTCGTCACTGAGGTGTTCGGTAATCCACTTGTTGATAATAAGACTCTGTCACCTTCTCGAAATATCAACATATTCTTTCGACCTCTTGTGTCTGCATTCTCTTTTTGCTTATCGACTGCCTCTTGTAATGCATCACGCACAAAGCGCTTGGTAATAGCAGAGATTCGGTTACTTCAGCCGAACTTACAGGCGATATATTCTCTTTTGGGGCAAAATTAGCAACGGTAGACGCGATGGAGTGCATCGCGTCAGGAGTCGAAATGCCGTTGGCCACAAAATTACCAGCATTAGCTGCATCGACAGCAACCTTATCCTTATCGTAATCAATCATTAATAGTTTCGACGCAATTCAATCGGTAGATACTCCCCCACCAAGCTTGGAGACTGTGTTCTTCGAAGCAGAGAGAGCAAGTAGCGCCGGAACGCGAGAATGCATCGCGTTGTTAACGAAAAAGGGGGTCAACCCGGTTGACGCATGTACATCATTGTTGATTGCAAACTCTGCAAGTGGAAGAAACGAAATCCATGACGAGAACGATGTTGCATAACTGCGCAAGACATCTTCGAGCACTCTGTTCACACTTTCCGTTTGCCCATCCGTCTCTGGATGGGCCGCCGTAGACATAAGCAACCGCGTGCCTAATAGCTGGAATAATTCGGCCCAGAAAACCGAAGTGAAACGCGGGTCACGGTCCGAAACAATAGATTCTGGCAAGCCGTGATGCCTAAAGATAAGATCAATGAAGATCTTCGTTGTCGTATCCGCCGTTATGTTGGCGGAGACCGGAGCAAAATGCACCATTTTGCTGAATTGATCCACTAGGACCAATACGCCCGTGCGTTTCAGTTCATCCGGTGAAAGAACAAAGATAAAATCCATGCTGAACGAGCGCCAGGCTTTCGTAGCAATCGGAAGCGGACGCAATGGGGCTTTGAAGACGGGGCGGGCTTCACACGCTGACAGGTTTCACAGGGGCGCACCCATTTCCGGATGTACTTATACATTCCCGGCCAGAAAAATAGGCGGGAAATAGCCGCAAACGTCTATTCACGACCCAGGAGTCCACAAGCTGGGCTGTCGTGAAATTCATGAACCAATCGGGCTCGAAAGACGCCATCAGCAGAGATGACGACACGAGGCGAATCAAAGACGTCCATTGTGTACGTCAGCAACGGTATGTCAAGTGCGTCACGCTTGATGTTGTCGCGTGTTGGTTTCGTCAACTTCGCGAGTAATTTTTCGCTCGCGTCCCTGAGATAGTTGATGATTCCTGCATAGAAGGATTTATTCGCATAGGATTCAGCGATCTGAGTTCGGATCGAAAGCACGGGGGTCGAAATCATCGCATTAAGCCCCAGCTCAATACAACGCGCACAGATATCTTCGTCGTCATCAACATACTCCGTTTGATGACCCATATCGCGTCGAGGATCGTAATCAGGACGACGAGAAAGCGCGTCAGCGAGAATGTTATTCTTGCCAGGCTTGTAATGCACCACAAAATTATACTCGGCAAAAAATGACAACCACCGTGTCACACGCTGGGACAAGTGAGGACTCTTGACGGCGGTACACAATGATGCGCGATCTGTGTAGATAGAAAACATCTTTTCGCCGAGCAAATATACTCTAAACTTGATTAGCGCGTAACGCATAGCCAGAAGTTCCTTGTCGTGTACCGGATAATTTTTCTCGGCAGGTTTCATCTGTCGTGATTGAAAACTTACGACGCGCTCTCGACCCTCGTCATCAAATTGCATTAGGGCACATCCTATAGCAAAATCGCATTACAGACAGTATCACTAACAAAGCCATCGACCTTTACTTGCTCTATACGAGAGCCGATGTCATTACTGACATCCAGTGTCTCAATATTACTTTGGGTATCACTCAACGGAGTACGTGCCGTTCCACTAGGTGTCACTGAGCTCTGCTCGACACTATTATTATTGAAAGTGTAGTTTATCAGCTCAGATACGATTCAATGTCCAAAACACTAATTGACTCAGTTCACGGCTCGCGCCAATCGCTACTGTTACTTAGCAAATGTAAATTCATGACTTTCCAAAGCTTTGCTAGGGACATTGCGCGTGGCGCCTAAGGTTTTAAATTTACAATCGAACTATAGCTCATGGTTTTCCAGCCAGGCCATACCGAGAATGAGATCATATCTCGAGTCCAAATCTAGGACAAGACAGCGTTCAACGCTATCAAAGTCTAAGAACTTCACACCTAAGTTCAGCGGAACTTTAGGAACGGTGACACGTACACCTCGAGACAAACGGTTATACTGTCACCCTCTTTCGCTTCTAGCGCCTCAGCATACCGTTGACTTCCTATAAGGGAATGAGGTCAAAAATAATTGCACGACGCCCATGAGTCAATTAGAATTGACCATGGCTTCTCAAAACCCTTAACGGTTGCCGACACAACCAACACGCCTGGCTTGTATTCCTGTTCCATGGAAGCATACACAGAACCACCTGGGGCTAAGCCCTGTTTACCTTTACCTCCTAGAGGTTCAACAGAACTTAGTTCTTTCCCAGTAGGGCGCCCCGCGCGTACTGGGAGCTGACGTTTTCCCCTGCGGTGCTCGCTTTTTGGCTAGGAGCAGGGTTTCGGCTCTGCCGATTCTGACGTTGCTTTCGCAACGGACAACTAGGGCGGAGGTGCCTAGTGCTTCCGCACATGTAGCATTTACGGATGTTACCTTGCTGCTCAGCAGCTTGAAGCTCAGTTTCTTCGGCATGGCTGAGGTTCATCGATTCCGCCCTGTTAGAGACATTTGAATTATACCATGGCAGACCATATCGAGCATATTTAAAAGTAAACTCAGCGTTAAACGCTATGCTCACTGCCTCTTCGAAAGTCGAAGGATGGACACGGAAAACTTCCGTCCTGGCGACCCCAGTATGAAGTCCATCCATAAAAATGTTCACTCGGACTTCCTCTGCCAGTGAGTCCTGCTGCATAGCAGCAATGAGAGTTCTCAACTCTTGGACATAGTACGACAATTCTTTCTTACCCTGTCGGGTAGCTAAGAAGCGTGAGCGCACACGATAAGCCTGATTAGACTGTGCAAAAACGCAAGTTCATTGCTTTTTAAGCATTTCCCATGTGAGAAATGCAGCATTTACAGAGACATCGCTCGTTAGAGCCCACTATCTATCTCTTCCACCGATCTTAGAAATGGCCAAGCCAAATCGTTGCTTATCTGATACAAGCATGGCGGCATCCATTGCCATTTAAGCTTCTCGGATCCTGAGGAGAAGATTATCTACCTCCTTCCTTTCAAAGGTTTTAACGTTTAAAACGAGTGGGCGAGCCTTTGACTCTGCATCGGGAACATATACCGGGATATACTGTGTAGGCGCAGCTGACGCTGCCTGATCGTGTACCTGCTCGAGTAGCGTTGCCTCATAGCGCATAAAGGCCTCAAGGCGAGCATTTAAAACCTCCGGGCCTTGGGCCAAACTGGTCTCGATTTGATCGGGTCCAACGAACGCAGATAATCTATATAGTGCGAGTCGTTGCGCCTCAGAGAGGTGATTTTGACTCTCCATCCTCACAGAGGGTCAGTCTTTAAAGACTCAGGTGTAGAGTTGACTACAAGTGCTACCAAGAGTAGAGGAGCTACACATCTCCTTAGACAGAGGAAGACTTGTTTGGCTAAAAGTTTAGACGGGCACTTCTACGAAGTTGCCTCGTGCTACATAGCGCACACCTTCAGCACAAGCGAGGAAGCGGTTAGACCGTCTAACCTTCGCGTGCGAGAGTGGATATGCGATTTGTTGACTGCTTAAGCAGTCGTACCACCAGTTTCCTCTCGCTTAAGCGAGAGAGCAACAACTTCTTAACAAGAAAGCACCGACGTCACGCAGAAGCTTTTTTAGCTTCTCGTGCGTGGTGCGTATGTTTAAGCAAATTCAAGACTGAGCTATATTTAATGAATTATAATTTAATGTAAACTTAACTACTGATTGACTTTATATGTATATAGATCGTATACGCGACTTTTTAGAAGCGTATCCTGTCGCATGAACTTAAATCTAGATTTAGGTTTGCAACTGACGTCCTTCTGAGACGTCGCGATGCCTACCTTCAACTAGCGTCATCCCTTCCCATGTGAATCCATAAATGGATATCACATTCACGAGGGTGGATCACATTTGTGTATCGCACCCAAGTGACAGGTCAAAAGTAATCATGGATACTTTTAGACCTTACATTTAAGTATATTACTTAAGGTTTACGTGTAACTAGATGCCCTGTTACACCATCCCCCCTTTTTGAACGATGTTTATATTTTGTAAAACATCGCCTAGGAGACAGAGAGACTGCCAGCCGTTGTAAAATGCGCCGCTTAGTCTGCTCAATTCTCATGCCACCAAAACGTGTAAGGCTGATGGGTTGCCTGCAAAGACGCCCATGCAGTCCAACACTAAGCGCACGCGCTGCGATTATTTGCAGCTGTCGTAAAGTGCTTCAGGCACTGAGACGAATCTTCCATTTCACTTTAATGTAAGTGAAGATCCATCACTCAATGTAGACTACAATGAGAGCAAGCCGTTGCCATGACCCCCAAGTGAAGATGAGCAAAGCGCATTGATGGGACGTATGTCCCCATCATTTGAGGTAACCGTCCTTGAGGGAGCGTCTATGCTTCCTTCAAGTGAAGTTAAGGCCTCTTCGCCTGCGCCTACAAGCGCGGCGACTAAGACTGAGCACGCTACTTCGAAAGGAGTAGTCGCGACTCAGTCAGATGTGACTCAACAAGCTGATGTCTTGACAATCCATAATGGAGAGTCAGACTCAGATGAGTGTGAGCTTAAAGCTCCACCAAGTACGCCTTCGGCCTCACTAGCCCGCCGTCGCGAGGGCGGCTACGTGAGTGGTGGCTTGCCACCAATGCCACCTTCATCTGAGTGGATGAACTCGGATGGGTATAGTGCAGCGCTTTTGCAGCGTGCAACTATTGACGCTCATAAATTTTATAGCGTCTTTCCCTTGTGGAAAAAGCAGGGCAAAGCACTTGGTCGTGCTTTCCCAATTCCAGTCGTGCTGCGTTCTAACGAAACAGCCGACGAATATGAAGCTGAACTCCAGCGCCGTGTTACCTTGCATGTAGATGCAACGAAACAACGGTCGCAGCAAATCAGCTTCGCCATGAAGCGTGCGCATGATATCTTGAGTGGTAAACGAGACCCAATTGATTCTCGCTACGCTTCTTCTGCTAGGTCCGGATGGACTAGCAGAAAGACGTCAGCTGGTGCTGCTTCACATAAGCAGCCACCAGCCCAAGCACGTCGACGCGCAAAGCGTCCACAGGCTCCCACGAGTCAAAGCTTGTTGGGTAACGCTTCCACTGGACCAGGATTTGGAGCTTTCGCTTCACAAAACGGTGGGCCAACAGCCTTCCAACAAGGAAGTGCGTGTTCCTTTCCGTGTCCGCCAACACAGGTGGCACCCGATAGGAGTGGCGATTACGCCCACCTACTCGCGGTTGCCTACCCTGCTGCTGTTCAGTCGCAGGCTGAGTCCGCTACGCTGAAGAGGCAGGTGACAGATCTCGAGAGTCAAGTCTCGCGACTGACTTCGGATCTGCACGATATGAGGGCGAGGGACCGTCAGGGGTATGACCGCCTGAAGACCCGTTTGGACATTTTGGAGCGACTGGTGATGAGAGACCCGCGTCAAGCGCGGAGTCCTCCTTGATCGCCAAGTTTTCTATCGATCCCTCGTTCGTATACGGGGAGCCTCTCGGCTTCTTCGTCGCCTGATCGGCCGCGACGCTCGACTCACAGTCGACGTCACTATCGGTCTCGTTAGACCGATGTGGATATGTGATCTCTTCTGGATCAACATACCGTTTCAGACGATCACGTAGAATACGGGGTGCTTCTTCATATACGGTGGGAGAGTGAGCCTATAATTTAGGTCTCCAAATTCTTCAACCACTATAAAGGGCCCAATGAATCGGGGCAATAGCTTAGTAGTACCACCAGGTAGTACAGAGATTGCATGTTTAGGTAGGGTAGCAGTACTTAATAGCACTTTGTCCCCCACACTAAAGTGTTCATTGTTTTTGCGACCATGTTGGTCCGCATATTGTTCTTGCTTGTCCTGTGCGCTTGCCATTGCGTCACGGACTTTACGTGTGATGTCCAATCGCTCAGTCATGAAGCGCTGAGCTTCGCTTACGATTTTATCATCCAGATCGCCTATGACGCCTCCAAGAGGTCGTTCATGGTTGGACGCTGTTTATAACACGATAGTGTCATTGTCAAGGAGCACTGGCATTTCTTGTCGTGCACACCTATAAATGTCGTGACCACAGCTAAACTAGCAGTGTCACTAGGGCAACTTTGATTCTCTTTGGCATTCGCACACGAATGGAAATTGCTTGCTCCATTCCTTAGGAGTCGCTACTGTACGCAACACATCCGCCACGACTCGATTGGCCCATTCTGTTTGGCCATCAGCTTGGGGATGATCAGCAGTTGACATGTGGAGTTTGCTTCCCAGCAGCTCAAACACATGTCGCCAAAAACCCGACGTAAAACGCGGATCCTCGTCTGATACTATGGACTCGGGCATCCCGTGTAGTCGATTTGCATGATCCAGAAAGAAGAGGTCATCCTCTTTTCCTGAGATCTTGGTGCTACATGGTGCCAAATGCACCATCTTGCTCAGTCTGTCTACAGAGACGACGAGCCCCGTCCTGCCTTTATGGTCAGGCGGTAAACCAATCATGAAGTCCAAACTGACCGACTTCCAACATGCAGTTGGAATCGGCAGTGGCTTCAGTGGCGCACTGCTAGAAGGTGCAGGCTTGATGCGCTGACACTCTTCGCAAGAGCGAATATAGTTGGCCACCCACCGGTATAGGTGGGGTCACCAAAGTTTCTCTGACACTCGTAAGAATGTCTTTTCACGGCCCAGATGCCCACTAGATGGCGCATCATGGCACTCGTGAAGTATCATCAGCTTGAGATCTTTGTCATGAGGGACATAGATTCTCAATGGATCCCAAGGTGACAGTTGATGCCATAACAGGCCATCACTGTAACTAAAGCGATTTAGTTTCGCTTTGAGGTGCGACGGAAGGGTAACCTGTCGTCCACCAAAATGATCCAACAGCAGGCGACAATGTTCGTCCTGACTGTAGCACTCCTTGATATCGGAGTCCATTGATTTCGTCACATGGTAGGCCTTCATGGCTGCCAATGTTGACGACTCAACTTGTGCTTTCGCACGAGACACACTATCCTGGTGTCTTGCCTCGAAGTCTGGTCTGCGCGATAACGCGTCAGCCAAGACATTCGACTTACCCGGCTTATATTCAGCTTTGAAATTAAATTCAGAGAAGAATGTTTGCCATCTTGCCATTATCGGCGAGAGATGCGGTGAATTTATAGCGGTCCGCAGTGATGCGTGATCCGTATAAACCACAAAAGGTTCGTTGCCCAAGAGGTGCACCCGAAACTTCACAAGGGCATACTTAATTGAAAGTAGTTCCTTGTCATGCACAGGGTAATTCAGCTCGGCAGCTTTAAAAGCCGAGACTGATAAGAAATGAAACGGTCAACGCTGTTGTCATCCTTTTTCATGAGCGCGCTGCCGATTGCAAAATTGCTTGCATCGCAGACGACGCTAAAGGTCTAATCCGCGTCTGGCAATGCCAAGACCGGTGCCTCGACAAGAGATTGCTTCAGTGATGTTAACGCATCTACTTGCTCCTTTGACCAATTCCATTCTGTATCCTTTTTCATAAAGTCAGACAATGGATTAGTCTGCTTTGCATAATTCTTGCTATACTTATGCAAGAAATTAGCGAGCCCAAGGAATTGGCGCAGATCCTTCACATGACGTGGGACTGGCCATTCCTTTACAGCCTTTACTTTTTCTGGGTCTGCTCTTACACCGTGTGCACCAATAATGCAGCCCAGTACAGGTATCTCAGGGACCCCTATTACGCACTTTTGCAAGTTCACGTATAAGTGGGCGTCACCCTGCGTCTGCAACACAGCATCTAAATGACGCTCTATCGCACTCAGATCGTCCTACGCCCTACTATGCACGAACACGTCGTCCAAGTAATGGGGCGCGTAGGCACGGTGCTGAATCATCAAGTAAGCCACCACACGGTTGAATGTTGCTGGAGCATTTTTAACCCTTGTGATATCACAAGCCACTCCCACATCATACCGCTTGAGTGATTACTGGCGTTTTGACTGATCTGAAGAATGGCTACTATCAAGTTCTTATCCGTATTTCTCATGAGAACCTGATCGTAGCCATCCTTCAGATCCAACGCGGAAAAGATAGTTGACTTTCCCATGGAATTCACCAAGACATCTTTCCGCGGGATCGGCGTTTGAGCTGGAATGGTGGCCGTGTTCAGCTTATTATAAGCACGAACCACGCGCCATCCACCCGTGGCTTTACGCACACAGAAGGTAGGGCTGCAGTGAGGCGACTTGCTCTCACGTACATGTCCCGCCTTAGCTCGCTTGTCGAAGAACTCATCGATGTAATCGACTTGTTCCTTCGGCAACAGACATTGCCTGGTCACAAAATACTTGGTGCCAGGCTCCAGGTCAATCTCGTGCCTGATGCCCCTATCGGCCGGTAGGCGGCTCGGCACTTCTGCTGGAAACACATCACGGTGTTTCCACAGAACATCATAGAACGGGCTGTCCTTCAAGGCATCCCAGCCTTGAGCAGCGAACCGTTTCTTTTTGTCGGTCTCCAAGACGCTCTCATCCATTGTGGATGAAGCGCAACAGTCCACAACGTTCTCTTTTGGAACTGGTGCGACTATCTCGTGGATATTTCCTTCCTTTATTTCGGACAGGAACAGATCCCACGTCATCTCCGAGAGATTTACTATCTCCTCGGCAGATGCCAAGACAAGTTGGAGCACCTCAACTGAGGATGCCTCCGGCATTTTGTCTTCGACGGCCTCGAACAACTCGTTCGTAGGTCCGTCCTCTTGGACCGAGACTGATCCAAGGGTCACTCGTTTCGACGTGCCCTTGATCGTCTTAATACGTCTGGTGCTCGTTCTTCGAGTCACCACGACCTTTGACCTGGAAGAAGGTGTCGTTGCTATCTCAGCTAACGCACTCCTTCCAACTGCACCAGGCTCTTGGCTCTGTGCCAGTTCTTGTGGCGCTTGACTTCCTGTCAGCCCACCATCAACTTCCACAGGCTTTCTTCTTTGTGCAGGACTATTGGACGCATGACTACCTGTCATCGCCCCATTCACTACACCAGTCTTTTCTACCTGGGTAGGAATATGTGTCACCTGGCTTTCCGCCAGTGCACTTCCAACTACACCACTCCTTTCGAGCTGGGTAGTTCCTGGTGTCGATTGACATACCGTCATCGCACCCTCGACTGTGTTGAACACAGCATCAGCCACATAAGCCTCTCGCAAGAGCACATCCTTTCCGGTGTCTTGCGTAGAGCTAGCGACTGTGCGTGTACGCCAGTCTATCCATGGTTGGTGTTTAGCCAACCAAGGCATGCCTAGGATGAGTTCATACGGACTCTCCATACCTAGCACTGTGAACTTCTCTTTACAGGAGAAGTCACTGAAACTGAAGGCGAGTTCAACTTGAACTCCCTCCGATTTAACGAGCGCGCCGTTCGCTAAACGAACGATCGCCTCTTCTCGCTTTGCCAGGATGGCAAAGCGACTCATAACTCGCCGGTCTCCTTTTCAGAGCCGTGAGTTTCACAAAGTTTTGTGATGCACCCGAATCCACGAGAAGGGTCATCACTTGGTCATAGCCTCGTACGAGCGCTATAGACCAAAAGGGTTGAGGTCCGACCTTTCGGAACCTCAGGGACTATGCTACCCATTTGTTCGATAGATCTGAACATAGGGGTAGCTTCACATTCCGCAACAGTAGGGCATCCCGCCCCTACAACGCTCCCGCATTTCCCGACTCATGTTGGGTAGGTACTGAACCCGTGCGTCGTGCACGCTGGTTTTCGCACCTACTTTGGCATAGCAGCGAGCCATCATATGGTTTCGCTTGCCGCACTTGTAGCAGATCACATCTGCATTGCCTAACTCCATAGGAGTGGCATCAGACTTCTCGGACGACAGTCTGTAATAGGCTGTCGCCGAGGCGCTGTTGTAGGATTGCTCTTCAACTATGGCAATGTCAATTGTCTCTTCCATCGTCGCTGGCACCTTTCTTAAAAGGGGCTGACGCGATGGGCCGTGCCTAAGTCCATTCATGAACGTGGTAAGCTTGATACGTTCTGGTATCGGTTCCCCATTGATGGACGCCGACAGCGAATGCAGCTCCTGCACAAATTCTAGCAGAGAGCGTTTCGCCTGTCGTGCTCCAAAGAAGCGTGCCTGAAGTAACACTTCGTTGTTAGGCGGATGATAAATAGCACGAATCTTTGACTTAAAGATCTTACATGATGGAAACGCATCGGCGATTGCCATAATCGCAGAGTAAGTTCACTCTGACGCTTTGCCACGCAAATTTGACATGGCATACGACACCATCCTGGTGTCGTCTTCGATGAGCTGCGCCACTCCACATTGGTCCACGACTAAAAGCCAGTAGACAATCGTATGTGGGGCAGCCCCATCAAATTTGGAGGGTCCATCCGAATAGGCCTTGGCTGATTAGACCGGGTCGAGAGAGTCCTAACAGTTCTTTTGGGCGCCTCTTTCCGAGCTTGCTCACGCAAAAGCTCATCCTGAGTCTTACTGATGGGCTCAGCTGTAGCTTAGCTGTTTACCTCGGACGCTTTTCTACGCTGTCCGAGCACAAACGCCTCAAATTGCTCCAACTGAGCAACATGTTGCTCAGGAGGACAATGCAAGAGGTTGTGACCAGGGCTTGTTCACCAAGTCCCTGCGCCATATGCTCTGCCAACTCCCTATGATGTTGGGAGAGGTGAGGGAAGTCACTCCAGTCCATATTAAGGACCATGTCAACCACACGCACGATCAGAGGACGGGTCGTGGGAAGAACTACTAGTGCTACCAAGTATAGACGGGCACTTCTACGAAGTTGCCTCGTGCTACATAGCGCACACCTTCAGCACAAGCGAGGAAGCGGTTAGACCGTCTAATTTTCGCGTGCGAGAATGGATATGCGATTTGTTGACTGCTTAAGCAGTCGTACCACCAGTTTCCTCTCGCTTAAGCGAGAGAGCAACAACTTCTTAACAAGAAAGCACCGACGTCACGCAGAAGCTTTTTTAGCTTCTCGTGCGTGGTGCGTTTGCGCTTAAGTAAATTCAAGACTGAGTTATATTTAATGAATTATAATTGAATATATACTTAACTACTGATTGGCTATATATATATATATATATCTATATATATATAGATCGGATACGCGACTCTTTAGAAGCGTATCCTGTCGCATGAACTTAAATCTAGATTTTAGATTGCAACTGACGTCCTTCTGAGACGTCGCGATGCCTAGCTTCAACTAGCGTCATCCCTTCCCATGTGAATCCATAAGTGGATATCACATTCACGAGAGTGGATCACATTTGTGTATCGCACCCAAGTGACAGGTCAAAAGTAATCATGGATACTTTTAGACCTTACATTTAAGTATATTACTTAAGGTTTACGTGTAACTAGATGCCCTGTTACAAAAAGCCCTTGGTTCAATAGAACTAAATGAATTTACGGCTAAAAGCCACTTACTTCTATGCGACTAAGTAAACGTACCAAAAGTCACCCTGTTCTAAGGAATTAGGAGAGACTTTTAGTCTACAAGCAATAAGCTTAAGGTTCAGAGAACCAACACACGAAGTGCACAAGAGAACAAGTCAGAACGACTTGCGATCTTAAACTCAAAATGAGAACTAATTTTATTGTTTCTTTAAGATTTTATGAATAGTCTTACTCTAAGTACCCTACACCAGATTAATTACTATTGGACGACGTATCGTCTACATATCTGTGTATGATGTACTTGATACAGCGTTCTTGATTATCGAATCCTAAATCGATAGAGTACCGTATTATTGAATACCGTATCTTAACGCTTATACTAAATACCTCTCTAAAGAGAAACTTTAAAAATACATTGCAAGCAAAAAAGGAAACTTCAACCGTACTTTCGGAGTGATGTTCCAACCGTCGTGTAACCTCGTTATATCAGTGCCTTCTATATGAATTTGAGTGTCAATATCACTGGTGTTCAGGCTCAGGCTGAGACGACATAAGATAATAGTTCATGAATTTGTGCTGACCTACTTTCAAATCAATACAGCGACTTGTGCCAGTTTTAAAGCTAATCATAGTAACATAAAAATTTATCCAGTAGCCTTCTTTGCTCCCACATTTAATCAATCTTCAAAATTATATGCTAACTGAATATGCGGTCCAGCTTCGGCACTTTCTGCTTCTTTCAAGTGTAACGGTGCATTATGAGTCGTTCAGGACTGATTGACACTATTTGGCATGGAAAAAACAAGAACGTTATTATTTCAGTGATGCTTTATTTCATTCTCTGCAAGACAATTAAAATATTGCATGCCGTCCTTATGCTGTGTTGCAAACGATGTCCATGTAAGTAACAGACCAGCTTTTTACCGATCAACTTACTGCTAAGAAAATATTGGCAGCGTGGAATTTACATTCGCCTAAGGTTTGCTCGTTGCATAACGATTCTAACGCATTCGACATGTTCAAGGAACTACAAGAGTATAACAATAAGACGTCGTATGAAGTATGAAGGTATCACCAACAAGGCAGTACTAATACCATGACGATAGTGATTCCTTACGTCTGTTTTAGCCGGCAAGGGCGTGAAGTCTGCTAAAGAGAACTCAAAACATATAGCAATAAATGGGAGAACCACCACAAGCCTACACTTACCACACAAGAATGCTTCATGTTGTATTACTAAAACATGTACAAAAAGTTAACTCCCTCGACGTTAAGATTGTTTCAAGAAAATGATCACTTTCGATCTCATTACACGTGGCAGTCAGGATGTTGTGCTAGCGTATTTACCATTAAGCTAAGGTGGTACTACCCAACGTATTCGGTCGTCGAAGTCATCACGCCTTCCGAGCACGTGCTTATTTCGGAAATAACCGATGGACCATAAATCGGTGAAACAACCGACTTCTTGTACACAAACTGCTCTCGGGCAGCTTCTTGTGTGTTCATTTCGGTCGCTTTGATGATACACTTGACGCAGAACGTGACTTTGCGCTGCACGAGAGAGAGATCAGGCGCAATGAAACTCAACTTCTTCACAATCTTACACGAGCCACAAAGTGTGCCGAAGCACAGCTTGCACGTATTAATGAATTCGCTGTGGCTTGAGCTCTTGACACCCTTCGTACACGTCACACAGAACGGAGTATAAGCCGGGATGCCTCGTTCGCTCGCCACAGACTGCTTCTGTTCCAGCAGCCACGCCAGCTTCTTCATCTGCCCGCAGTAGGAGTACTTGAGTCCGGCCATCGTCGCCTGCGCCATACCCATGACGGCCATGGCTCGAATCATATCACCACCCGGGTCTATGATACCCGTTCCACGGCAATCGATCCGGTCAGGTACTTCTTGGTGGAAGATGCCGCAGAACGACATGTTGCCTCGCACTCGGTTCGGAAGTTTATGCACTTCAGGAAAACTGGCGGAGTGTAAAAGGTGGTAGCCCACCCTCTCACCACTATCGAGAAACAGGATCCCGGTACTTTCGATGTAAACGTAGTCTCGGTTGCGTACGAGGCCGATTGAAGCAAGGGGAATGTCGATTTCCATCCACTTGACTACCACTGATCGGAATGGGTCATCTACAGTCGGCTCGACTATAGTGGCTAGCACAGCTCCAGCGTTGAAGTCGTTTAGGTATGTCGACTTGATGCGCATTGACTCGATGGTCGGACTGACCAATCCAAACATGATCTCGTCCAACGAACCAGGTAGTGGGCCAACCATTTGAAGTTGCGGGAGCTTTGTGTTGGGGCTCGAAGACTTTCGCTCTAGGTATGACGTGGTGGATCCCGTCTTGGTGAACTTCTTCCAGCGACTTAGATTAACCTTCTTGCCGCATTTCAAATGCTCTACGTATTCGTCAAATTTTTCCATGATTATCGCATCGGTGATCTCCACAAGCTTGACGCGGTCCTCGGCGGTAAGCGTCAGATCTCTGAAGGGTTTCATCGTGAAGCGTTTGTCCATTCTGAATTGAGGGTAGCCTTGCAAGTTAACAAGTGATTGGACCACGCTTCAAATATTTCTTGTGTCTCGCGGCGTGACGATGGACGACGGTACATCCTCAAAACAAGCTCATGATTTGGGACTTCAAGCTTTTCGCCCCATTACGGAACAAAAGCAGTTTTTTAGCCTTTGGTAGTTAGAGTTGTGACAGGTACTTACGATGCCGGGCTAAATTCAAGGCATCTGGGTAGCAAGCCGCATGTCGGAGGCTAGCGTACAATCGAAACTTCGAGTAGATAAAGGCAGCAGTGTTACCTCCACAGCTTCAATGCTGTGGATGGTGCAACTACGCTGGGTCGTCACCACAATGTGATTACGCATACGTCATCAATTAGAATGTCATCGTCGAATGTGAAATTATCTTTTCCATACTCAAGTAAGCTTGCATCGCAAGCGAACAGCGAATTTTTAAGGGCATCTTGAGTTGTTAAATACATGTCAATGGGACGTTGTCTAATTCGATCATGAAGGAAATGATCATAAGTAAAAATTCTAGCAATGTCAAAGCATAATTCATTACACTCGCTCAACTCGTATTGTCCAGCTGCTATGAGATGTAGATGAGTGGCGACGAACGATATGTATACGGTTTCCTGGACATTTTATGGGCGAAGTGTTGACATCGTAATTTTTTACGTTTCCATGTTCGTGTCTCCGACGAGACGCCTTGTACAGAAATTCTGCTTTTACATTCGGAGAATAATCTCACCTTTTCAGATCCGGAGATAAGAAATCGGTGGCCACAAAACGCTCCAAAGCACAACTTGCACGTACCGGTTCTCTTGTTGACTTGCAAATACCAAACGAATCGATGTCTCAATATGCCTTCTAGCAAGTCACCCGAACAAGTTCTAGGATTGGTGCACCCCATTTGTTTGCTTTCAAGTGCTGCCCTCCGAATGGTCACGACCACTTCCTAGATACTTGATTTCTGCCATGCGTGCACCATTAAATGCTAGTATAGATCTTTAATTAGCTCCTCCTACATCTGGCTTCACGAATCGAAGGGTGTGTGTAGTATATACGAGCGATTATATAGCGTTATCCATGATTAGTGACAAATCTTCCCCTCACTTTATCCTATTACTCTAACCCCATCGCTACTGTACTATTATTTGCTTGTCTTACGTCGTATCATTAGGTCGTTCTGTGGAAGTGGGTATAGGAAAATGTACCATTACCGTTAGCTGAAGTCCAAAAGCTAATGTTTAATAAAGTTAATTTTCAATTACCTCAAGGTGCTAAAAGGGCTGTACCAACCCACCTATGAAACATCGAGCTTGACGATTTTCCACTCCATCGCCTGGTGAAGTTGTATGGGTTGCTCACGAGGCTTTTAAAGGCTGGGTTGATTTTGTTTTCGTGCAGTTGCTATGCGCAACGGTTCGCCATACATGAGTTTATGGCACGCGAGCTCGCCGAATCTAACCGGCGTCTTTAAACAACTCACGACCTTCACGGAATGAGGCCGTGTAGATGGAAACCTCCTCCTTCTTTGGAGAAGTTAAAGACCGGTTGTCGCTGAAGTAAGGATATCGAGAAGTTGAGATCGTCATTGCCTCGAGACTTCTTGTAACGGGATTCAAGCTGGTTGGAACATCATTTCAAAAGCTTACGGTTGAAGTTTCTATATTGCATATAATGTTCTTCTCGATACTTCTCTATAAAGAGGTATTAAGTATAAGCGTTAAGATACGGTACTCGGTAATACCGTACTTATCGATTAGACCGATCCCGCGGTGTACTGGTTTACCACTCACTGCGAGACCGGTCTCGATACCCACGGCCGAAAAATCCTCAAGTATAATGGAGTTGGGCTTGAACTGTGCATCCGTGTACTAGGTGCGTCGCCGTTAAAATACGTGCCAATCCAATTGAAAGGGCAAGCCTGGTGAAATATCACCGTACTTATCGATTAGAAATCGATAATTGATATCGCTGTACTAAGTACTGACAAGATTGTCAAGGATTCTAAATACTACTGTCTGCTAGTCCACAAGAAAGTGACACCAGGACAGTGGTCATGAATGATCCTGGCGACAACTGTGGACCTTCAAGGTTGGATCTGGGGTATCGTATGCCCACACTTGAGTAGTGTAAAAAACATGATGATTCGAGATGCGTTAGCAAGGCAGTCCTAACAAAACATATTCACTTCTCATTTTATCACGACCTCAGCCAACGGGAACACTCCTCTGCTAGCCACGAGCGTGTCAGTACACCATGCACATATGTTTGGACGACACATCGTCCAATAACGAAGTCTGCATATTATAATCTCTATTATAGTAATTAATCTAGTGTAGGGTACTTAGAGTAGGACTATTCATATAAACTTAAAGCATTAATAAAATCAGTCCTTATTTTTAGTCAAAAATCGCAAGTCGTTCTGACTTGTTCTCTTGTGCACTTCGTGCGTTGGTTCTCGGAACCTTTAAGCTTCTAGCTTGTTCTTGCACTCTGTGCGTTGGTTCTCTGAGTCTTAAGCTAATTGTTTGTAGATTAAAAGTCTTTCCTACTTCCTTAGAACAGGGTGACTTTTAAGTCCTTTAGTTAGTTCCTTCAAACTAAGTGGCTTTTAGCCGTAAATTTATTTAGTTCGATATAACTAAGAAGCTTTCAGCCTAAAGTCTTCCTCTGGCTAAGGAGATGTGTAGCTTCGCTTCACTTGGTAGCACTTGTAGTCAGCCCTACACCTGAGTCTTTAAGGACTGACCCTCTGTGAGGATGGAGAGTCAAAATCACCTCTCTGAGGCGCAACGACTCGCACTATATAGATTATCTGCGTTCGTTGGACCCGATCAAATCGAGGCCCGTTTGGCCCAAGGCTCGGAGGTTTTAAATGCTCGCCTTGAGGCCTTTATGCGTTATGAGGCAACGCTACTCGGGCAGGTCCATGACCAGGCAGCGTCAGCTGCGCCTACACAGTATATCCCGGTATCTGTTCCCGATGCAGAGTCAAAGGCTCGCCCACTCGTTTTAAACGTTAAAACCTTTGAAAGGAAGGAGGTAGATAATCTTCTCCTCAGGATCCGAGAAGCTTAAATGGCAATGGATGCCGCCATGCTTGTATCAGATAAGCAACGATTTGGCTTGGCCATTTCTAAGATCGGTGGAAGAGATAGATAGTGGGCTCTAACGAGCGATGTCTCTGTAAATGCTGCATTTCTCACATGGGAAATGCTTAAAAAGCAATGAACTTGCGTTTTTGCACAGTCTAATCAGGCTTATCGTGTGCGCTCACGCTTCTTAGCTACCCGACAGGGTAAGAAAGAATTGTCGTACTATGTCCAAGAGTTGAGAACTCTCATTGCTGCTATGCAGCAGGACTCACTGGCAGAGGAAGTCCGAGTGAACATTTTTATGAGATGGACTTCATACTGGGGTCGCCAGGACGGAAGTTTTCCGTGTCCATCCTTCGACTTTCGAAGAGGCAGTGAGCATAGCGTTTAACGCTGAGTTTACTTTCAAATATGCTCGATATGGTCTGCCATGGTATAATTCAAATGTCTCTAACAGGGCGGAATCGATGAACCTCAGCCATGCCGAAGAAACTGAGCTTCAAGCTGCTGAGCAGCAAGGTAACATCCGTAAATGTTACATGTGCGGAAGCACTAGGCACCTCCGCCCTAGTTGTCCGTTGCGAAAGCAACGTCAGAATCGGCAGAGCCGAAACCCTGCTCCTAGCCAAAAATCGAGCACCGCAGGGGAAAACGTCAGCTCCCAGTACGCGCGGGGCGCCCTACTGGGAAAGAACTAAGTTCTGTTGAACCTCTAGGAGGTAAAGGTAAACAGGGCTTAGCCCCAGGTGGTTCTGTGTATGCTTCCATGGAACAGGAATACAAGCCAGGCGTGTTGGTTGTGTCGGCAACCGTTAAGGGTTTTGAGAAGCCATGGTCAATTCTAATTGACTCATGGGCGTCGTGCAATTATTTTTGACCTCATTCCCTTATAGGAAGTCAACGGTATGCTGAGGCGCTAGAAGCGAAAGAGGGTGACAGTATAACCGTTTGTCTCGCAACAGGTGTACGTGTCACCGTTCCTAAAGTTCCGCTGAACTTAGGTGTGAAGTTCTTAGACTTTGATAGCGTTGAACGCTGTCTTGTCCTAGATTTGGACTCGAGATATGATCTCATTCTCGGTATGGCCTGGCTGGAAAACCATGAGCTATAATTCGATTGTAAATTTAAAACCTTAGGCGCCACGCGCAATGTTCCTAGCGAAGCTTTGTAAAGTCATGAACCCACCTTCGCTAGGAAACAAAAGTGCTATTGGCGCGAGCCGTGAACTGAGTCAATTAGTGTTTTGGACATTGAATCGTATCTGAGCTGATAAACTACACTTTCAATAATAATAGTGTCGAGCAGAGCTCAGTGACACCTAGTGGAACGGCACGTACTCCGTTGAGTGATACTCAAAGTAATATTGAGACACTGGATGTCAGTAATGACATCGGCTCTCGTATAGAGCAAGTAAAAGTCGATGGCTTTGTTAGTGATACTGTCTGTAATGCGATTTTGCTATAGGATGTGCCCTAATGCAATTTGATGACGAGGGTCGAGAGCGCGTCGTAAGTTTTCAATCACGACAGATGAAACCTGCCGAGAAAAATTATCCGGTACACGACAAGGAACTTCTGGCTATGCGTTACGCGCTAATCAAGTTTAGAGTATATTTGCTCGGCGAAAAGATGTTTTCTATCTACACAGATCGCGCATCATTGTGTACCGCCGTCAAGAGTCCTCACTTGTCCCAGCGTGTGACACGGTGGTTGTCATTTTTTGCCGAGTATAATTTTGTGGTGCATTACAAGCCTGGCAAGAATAACATTCTCGCTGACGCGCTTTCTCGTCGTCCTGATTACGATCCTCGACGCGATATGGGTCATCAAACGGAGTATGTTGATGACGACGAAGATATCTGTGCGTGTTGTATTGAGCTGGGGCTTAATGCGATGATTTCGACCCTTGTGCTTTCGATCCGAACTCAGATCGCTGAATCCTATGCGAATAAATCCTTCTATGCAGGAATCATCAACTATCTCAGGGACGCGAGCGAAAAATTACTCGCGAAGTTGACGAAACCAACACGCGACAACATCAAGCGTGACGCACTTGACATACCGTTGCTGACGTACACAATGGACGTCTTTGATTCGCCTCGTGTCGTCATCTCTGCTGATGGCGTCTTTCGAGCCCGATTGGTTCATGAATTTCACGACAGTCCAGCTGGCGGACACTTTGGTCGCGAGAAGACGTCTGCGGCTATTTCTCGCGTATTTTTCTGGCCGGGAATGTATAAGTACATCCAGAAATGGGTGCGCTCCTGTGAAACCTGTCAGCGTGTGTGAAGCCCGCCCCGTCTTCACAAGCCCCATTGCGTCCGCTTCCGATTGCTACGAAAGCCTGGCGCTCGTTCAGCATGGATTTTATCTTTGGCCTTCCACCGGATGAACTGAAACGCACGGGCGTATTGGTCCTAGTGGATCGATTTAGCAAAATGGTGCATTTTGCTCCGGTCTCCGCCAGCATAACGGCGAAGACGACAACGAAGATCTTCATTGATCTTATCTTTAGGCATCACGGCTTGCCAGAATCTATTGTTTCGGACCGTGACCCGCGTTTCACTTCGGTTTTCTGGGCCGAATTATTCCAGCTATTAGGCACGCGGTTGCTTATGTCTACGGCGGCCCATCCAGAGACGGATGGGCAAACGGAAAGTGTGAACAGAGTGCTCGAAGATGTCTTGCGCAGTTATGCAACATCGTTCTCGTCATGGATTTCGTTTCTTCCACTTGCAGAGTTTGCAATCAACAATGATGTACATGCGTCAACCGGGTTGACCCCCTTTTTCGTTAACAACGCGATGCATTCTCGCGTTCCGGCGCTACTTGCTCTCTCTGCTTCGAAGAACACAGTCTCCAAGCTTGGTGGGGGAGTATCTACCGATGGAATTGCGTCGAAACTATTAATGATTGATTACGATAAGGATAAGGTTGCTGTCGATGCAGCTAATGCTGGTAATTTTGTGGCCAACGGCATTTCGACTCCTGACGCGATGCACTCCATCGCGTCTACCGTTGCTAATTTTGCCCCAAAAGAGAATATATCGCCTGTAAGTTCGGCTGAAGTAACCGAATCTCTGCTATTACCAAGCGCTTTGTGCGTGATGCATTACAAGAGGCAGTCGATAAGCAAAAAGAGAATGCAGACACAAGAGGTCGAAAGAATATGTTGATATTTCGAGAAGGTGACAGAGTCTTATTATCAACAAGTGGATTACCGAACACCTCAGTGACGAATTTGGGCGCTAATAAGTTAGAGCCACGATATATTGACCCATTTTGGGTTGTTAAAGTGCATGGTGACGCTTACACGCTAGATGCTCCTACATCTATGCGTTTGCACCCGACGTTCTACGTCGGGCGCCTCAAGGCTTACCTACCGGCGGATCTCTCTTCGAATCTTCCGCGCTCTTCTGTGCCGGATCAAAATCCAACATCCTTTGCCAACGACTGGAACCAAGTCCTGCCCGAACGAGTGCAGAATCGATCTGCTGGGGTCCTCCGAACGCAGTCGTCTTATGATGACGTAGGAGCTCAACCAGTACCATCTGCTCACGTCGAGTCCGCTCAGCAGCCTCAGGTGCAGCATCCGCACGATCTTGAGCTCTCTGAGCCATCTCGCGAGCAACAAGTAGGGCGTGCATCGACTAATCGGCTTCAGCGCTAAGATGACGCAGCTCGTCGTTTTACTGTACAGGCGTTCGAATGTGCGAATCGACGCTCACCGCCAGAGACTTTCGTCTTGATGTTACTCCTCCCTTAATTGATGCATCTAGTGCGCGACGCTGGATTGTCGACCAAATTAACGATCACGAGAATCATAAGGTTTATGCGCCTAGTAGTGACTCGGCGCCCACGAAGAACCATCTCGAGAAATATTACAGGGTTCGCTGGTTGGGATATTCGCCGGCGGACGATACATGGTAACCTCGAAGTATGCTGGCTCATAATATTCCAGACGTGGTCGAGGATTATGAGTCGCATAGGAAGACGGCGATTGCTAGCGATGCTGCCAATTCTAGCCCTAATCTCGCGAGCCGTGATCCTCTCGGGCAACAGAATTCCGACGACGAGTTCCCGAGCAATTCCGAGATTTATCATGAGGCTTGGGAAAACATGGATGGTATTTGCGACAATGTGTAATGTCATAGCGAATTAAATTTTGCACACTTGGGGATCGAGACAGCGACATCACGGTTAAGAAACCAGTGTTAAGCCAATGCACCAACAACATGATAGCGAATGAAGAGCTTCGTTGTGATTTCAGGCAATTCTAGATAATTAGCGCCGATAAAACTGTATAGCGTCCACGGGATCAAGTGTGCGTCCGTGACTCGCGGTGTCTTCTATCTTCAGATCGTACGGTTGTTGTCGTCAGATATATCCTTGCGCGCGCGGCCAGGGTCATACTGCTCCGTTGTGTGTCACTGTGCAGGTTCGAGGTTGTGTCTCTACATTTTCGGTGAAAAGTATCATTTTTATGTTATGTGCTTACGTTAAGGTAAGCGCAACTTAAAGAGGGGGGTGCTGTAATGGGGCAACCTATTAAATAAGTAGTTATAGGATAATACATATTACATAAGTAGGAATAGGGCAGTATCCGATTAGCGGATACTTCGCGTCATTTTTATTATTGGTTTATTATTGGGGTGGCAGACCCAATAATTAGCCAATAATATATTGTTTTACATATTTAGTGGTTTCTATGAGCTAGGGAACATATTCGCACTTACTGCGAATTAATACTAAAACAAAAATAAAACAGAGTTATATTTACGAGTTAATTGAGACGACTTCCTCAACGCATTTTTAGTGTAAGACGTAACATGTCCTTAGCCCGTTACAGTTTGCTGCTCCATCCGAGAAGGTGCCACTTAGCTGCTGCTTCCAGCTGGTATTAGGACGTCAAATAGCATGCAGAGCATCTCAAAATGAGCGACACCGGTGTGTGAGCCAAAGAATGAGACGGGTATAACGTGCAAGTTGAAGAACTCGCGTTGCCAAACAAACAGATTTTGAATGTAAACATAGGATGTGCCTTCGCATGTAGATGCATCCAGAGCGATCGAAAACGCCCAAGCCAGCATGAGATCGTTATCGATGTGCTAAAAGCTGGTGGCACATTGCACGCGTACAAACGCGGCGACCTTTGCTTGATTCATGCCGGCGAGCTTGGACACATTGACCACCCCCTTGACAGCTTGAATCTCCAAGTCAGTCTGCTCATCCTATTACTGATGCCGAGTGCTATATAGCCAGCCTATATGCCATTGGTGTTTAAACTGGTCACCTGACGACTGCTTATGAGTGAAAATGCATGCTGCATTTCTAAAGGTAAGAGTATTGCGTCCTCGGAATTCACAGCTTTTTTCCAATGACGACATTGATGACATTTTTGTCAATATTGTAGATGATGCGGGTTCTCATCAGATCGATAAGCGATACGACGGTATTGGTAAACGGGATAACAACGTCAAAAGTCCGGCTTATCGGAGTCGAACTATGAGCTAATACTTTGTGAACGTAAGCGGATGCTGTAGAGCGAGATGCAATATGTAGTTCTCTAGACCGAATTACGGGCCAAACCTTTCTTTAAGGTGTTCTGCCGTTTAGCGCCGAGTTTTTTTATCGACCCCGTACCCTATGCAGAATCGGCAGGCGACGAGGTCCAACTTGTCGAATTAAGTGTCCTTGCTTACAACTTTAAGACCATATTCCAGCTTGTGTTGGCTGTAAAACGACGTAACTCGCGCGGCGGCAGCCTTTCTAAGCTTTTCACCTGTATTAATGGTCTTATTAAGTATTTTTAACGCATGGTAAACAAGCTCAAGCCCATAACAAGCACTACAGAATCTGAATCGGTCTTGGTGTCACCAAAGGAAATAACTCGTACGACGTCTTATCATGTCGCTGTGGTTCAGCAAGTTTTCTACAATAAATCGCCTTCCACCACGAAAGTGTACCAGCGGATGTGGTGGTTGTAAAAAACCTGCTCTGACACTTGCATCGAATCTTATTGCCGAGCTAGGTCGGCTTGATCATGTAACATTTGAATTGGGTCTGAATGTAAACCGCAAGCGGGACATGCATCACCGCTTGCGGGACACTGTGCGTTGGGTTGAGTATAAACGGGCTAGTACCCAGGCAGAACATGCTATTTTACAGTTTAAGAATAAGCGGACGCTTCTTATTTCAGTAAAAGGCTGGCGGCAGCTCTTCAGGAGGTCGTCCAGTGTCATGGGAAGATTTTGTCTTCAAACTTTCGAAAGCCTGAATCGTGACCACCAAAGTGAGGATTCTTACGCGTGGCAACTTTTTTCGTCGCTCGAAAAATCCGGATACTGAACGTACGGAAGAAAACGTCACACTTGAAACGCAGGGTGCGCACACATCTTACGTCGCAGATCAATCGTGTATGCGATGCCAAGGCGGTGCGAAATACACAAAATGGGCCGATGGACTTGGGCAACACTTTATTGCTGCCCACGTTGGTCACTACATGTTTAGGTAGATTTACTGTTGACAGTAAAAGTAAATCATTTTCAATGAATGTCTGAGCATTTGCCCTCCTAATATTGTCTGCGTTCCTTTCTACTTGTCTATCGCTTTTCTGCAAGGAAAAGTTGTAAGAAACGGACTACCGCTTCACAAATCAGCAGCAAATCCTCAGCTGACTCGTTGCTTTTGTCTGCAGTGCATTGTGAGTGCACTGCAGAGATATATGTTTTAATCTCAGCGAGAACATTACTGTTCTCACTTGTGATACCTTAAACGATGCTGACTTCGTCAGCATCGTTATCATTAAGATCGTCACCGCTCTTACTTTCTTCTTCTTCACCGAAGTCGAATGGTACGACTTCAGTTACTTTCGCGTCGACCATAACGTCGTCGCGTGATGAGCAAGAGCCAAAATGGTTCTTCCTCGAGCGAGTCCCTCCTCCCTTAAATTAGAGTCACCCTCTACTAAGGCGGGGACACGTAGATGGCGAAGGCCATTCACGTAGAACAGTGTATGCGTCTTGGACGCATGCACTGAGTTGTTGATGGCGAATTCGACCATCGACAACAACTCACTCCAGCTCGTAAATGAGTGGACGGACCCTCGAAGTATCTCTTTGAGGACGCGATTGGCGCGTTCAGTCTGACCATCAGTTTCTGGATGGTCAGAAGTCAACATAGTGAGCCGTGTTCCAAGTGTTTGGAATACAGAACGCCAAAACTCAGCCGTGAACAGGGGGTCCCTATCGGACAAAAGTTCACGGGGTAACCCGTGCAATCGAAAGATTGTATTGATAAACACTCGAGCACAGCCCTCTGCTGTGATCGACTCAGGTACAGCAACAAGATGTACCATCTTGCTGAACCTGTATAAAAACACGAGAATACCATTATTCCTGTGAGCGTCTTTGGGAAACCCAAAGACGAAGTCCATTGAGACGGACTCCCAGCACTCTGCCGGAACAGGTAGAGGCTGCAACGGTGCACGGAGTGAAGGACTAAGCTTCACTCGTTGCCACACCTCGCAAGCACGCACGTACTTGTGCACAAGCTTATACTGGCGTGGCCAATAAAAGTCGCGACTGACCGTAAGGTAAGTCTTCTCACGGCCGCGATGCCCACTTATTGGTGCATCGTGACATTCAAACATGATCCGTAACCTGAGATCATGTTGTAGCGGTACAACGACACGAGGCGTGTCGTTGTTGACGGCTGTGTAGTACAGTAAGCCGTTCCGCTGGGTGTATCGATCGAGAGAAGATCGATACATGGCAGGCAAGCGCTTCTTAGCTTGCGTGGATGGGTCCTTGAGGTACTCTATCAGGCGTACAAGATCATTATCTTGTGTGCATGCCCTTCTAATGTCGTCGAGTAAGCTCGACGACAAGATGCTGGTACTCAGCGTGGCGACAGTGGTGTTTACATCACTGTAGGATTGCACAGTCGGCTCTAGGTCAGGTCGACGTGAAAAAGCATCGGCGACGACATTAAGTCGTCCCGGTTTATACTCCACGAAGAAGTTGTACTCCGCGAAGAACGACAACCATCTCGCTATGCGTTGCGAGAGGTGTGGTCTGTTTACAGCCGTGAGTAAAGACACATAGTCTGTTTCCACAATGAACGGTCTATCTCCCAAGAGATAGACGCGAAATTAGCCAGTTCATACTTCATGGCAAGGAGCTTTTTGTCATTTACCAGGTAGTTGCTCTCAGCTGTTTGAAGCTGACGCGATTGATAACAGACGACACGCTTTGCGCCGTCTGTATTATATATAGCATCAGTGCACATCCGATTGCAAAAACACTGGCGTCACAGACCACGTGAAATGGTCTGTCGTGCTTTTTAGTCGCCAATACTGGCGATTGCATCAAGCTTTGTTTGGTACGCTCAAAGGAACGCTGACAGTCAGCGTTCCAGATCCACTTAATATTTTTTATGGAGTGTCCCGGAAAAATTTACTGTCATTTCAGCGTAATTTCGTGAGTACTTGTGCAATGAAGCCGCTAGCTCAAATTCTACCTTTGTCCCTCGTCATCGACTAGCACTGGCCAATAGGTGATCGCCATAATCTATTTTAAATCCCGTTAAGTAATACTCGTAGTGATATTAGATCGCTGAATGCTGAAGGCATTGTTGACTTAGGGCCATATTACCAGGGTTTTGACCCGACTGATGTGCGTGATTTGGCACATATAAATTCACTAAGTGATGTTGGATGTAATAGCGACTCCCTGGATGTCAGTAGTGACATTGTCGCTTGTAAAGATCAAGTTGAGGTTGAAACCCCAGGTAGTGATGTTGGCTGTACTGGCGAATACCGGATGCCCGTAATGACATCGGCTCTCGTATCTAGCAGAACGAGGTCGAGGAACCTATCGACCTTTTAGATGATGGTATTCCGAGTACATCGTCAAGCACGGTCTCTTCCTTGATAAAGCAGCGCCCCTGATAGACTGCTATGAGACGTAAGTCGTCGGTTTTGTCACAAAGAAATGTCAGCGTGAGATGTACACCCTTTTCAATAAAGTGACAAGTGATGTTGTTTATGGTACGCTGACCTTAAAGTCCCTCCCATCCTTAAACGCTCTGTTAGAGCTAAAAAAGATGTCTGTAAATATATTTCATCAAGCCTTTAGGGCTGGTGATATAATCGATATTATGGTCATATTTAACCCGACCTTGAGTTAATATTTTTTCTCTTGTCGATGGAAAAGTCCTTGAAGATACAACTGTGGCCTTAAAAGCCCGTAGTGGATCCTTTATCATAAATAATCATGCAGATTCCTATAATGAGTTGAGTAAGGAACTCCAGGACGTGGTGTGCCATGATCTACCATCTATTTTACCTCTCGATAGAGGTGTATGCATGCAACTTACTTATTTTTGAAACCAAACACTACGTACGACTTTTTCTCTACCAAATGACCAGTGTGACGTCATTGACGAGTTCTTTCGTGCAAAGCACGCGGCGGGCATGGTGCGCGAGAGTAAATCTCCGCAGTCGACACCCACTTTCTGTGTCAAGAAACCGAATGGTAAATGGCGTAACGTTCATGCTTATAATAAGCTCAATGCAGCCACTATACCTGCACAGACGCCAATACCTAGAAAGGATGTTCTTCAGAACAATATAGTCGGTTGTACCATGTACAGTGCGCTCGACTTAGTCGATGGTTATTACCAATTGCTTATGCGAGATAGCGATATTCCGCTCACAGCTGTTAGTACTCCGAGCGGTATGCTCTGGGAGTGGTTGGTGATGCTCCAGGGGCTATCTAATGCTCCGGCTACGTTTAACCGTTTGGTAACGCAATTGTTTCGACCCCATCGAAGTTATGCACAGACGTACTTTGATGACATTTTTGTCCATAGCCGAGCTGAACATGGGCGGTCGGATACCAAGAACCATATAGTTCATTTACGAGCAGTGCTCGAGTGCATGCGCACTAATAAATTATATGCTAATGCATCTAAGTGCATCTTCGGGGCCGAAGAGATTCCCTTTCTAGGGTGCTTCATTGGGAAACGAGGCCTACGAGCGGATCCCGCCAAAGTCAAAGCCATAGTCGATTGGCCTGTTCCACAGTCTCAGAAGGACTTGCGTAAATGGCCTGGCCTTGCCAATTACTTACACAAGTACAGCGAGAATTACGCTGATATGGCTCGGCCGTTATCCAATCTCCCTAAAAAGGATGTGGAATGGTGTTGGCATGCCGAACATTAGGATGATTTTCAAGCGGTGAAGGCGAGCCTTCTACATGCTCCTATTTTGGCTTTGCCAGACCCTGATCGACCGTTTAGCGTCGTCTGTGAGGCGTCGAATTTTGGCATTGGCAGTGCTCTGTTACAAACAGATGATGGAAGCCGTGAGCGTGTGATCGCTTTTGAATCTTGCCAGCTGAAAGCTGCAGAGAAGAACTATCCAGTTCATGTCAAAGAGCTACTTGCGATGAAGTATGCTCTTGTCAAATTCAGAGTTCATCTGCTGGGCTCAAAGCCTTTTGTGATCTATACCGATCATGCTTTGTTACGCACTGCGACTCAGTCGCCGCATCTCTCGTAGAGAATGGCCAGATGGCTATCATTCTTTGCTGAATATAACTTTGAGGTGATATATAAGCCGGGCAAGCAAAATGCTTTGGCTGATGCGTTGTCACGCAGACCTGACCATGATCTTGCTCATGTTACGATGTTGTCGTATTCTATCATCGATCTCATTCGATCGGCGTATGCTAAAGATGATTATTGTATAGCGTTGCTACATGCTCTTGGCAGTGATGAGTTTAAAGACTCGGACATTAAATTGTCGGCACAATTACGTGCGAGCCTCCATCGAAATTCTATCGATGAGGGGCTGTTGTACTATTGTACAGATGTGTCGGATCCTCCGCGTATTGTGGTTCCTCATGACGAGAACCTGAAGTATTGTATCCTCTATGAGGTACATGACACCGCCATCGGTGGTCATTTGGGTCGTGAAAAGACCTATGGGGTAGTATGCCAACGTTACTGGTGACCCAAATTTTATAAATGGGTGAGCACATATGTGCGTACGTGTGAAACGTGTCAACGGGTGAAACCCTCGCCCCATTCGGCAGCGCCGCTGGCTAGTTTGCCTATTCCCACTGGGTGCTGGGAGTCCATTAGTATGGACTTTGTATTTGGCCTACCGAAAGATTCGCACGGCAATACAGGTATTGTGGTCTTTGTTGACCGTTTGAGCAAGATGGCTCATTTAGCGGCTGTACCAGACTCGATCGATGGTGTATGTACAGCGGAGCTGTTTATCGATCGAGTGTTTCGCCAGCATGGCTTTCCTGTGGCAATTGTTTCTGATCATGATCCTCGTTTTACGAGTAAATTTTGGAAGTCCGTCTTCCAGGTGCTGGGCACCCGTTTGGACATGTCCACAGCGGATCATCCGCAGACCGATGGTCAAACCGAACGCGTAAATCGCGTTGTTGAAGATATCCTCCGCAGTGTTTGTGCTGAAACGCCTAAGCGTTGGAGCTATATGCTCCCTGTAGTTGAGTTTGCACTCAAGAACTCCGTGCACGCCTCTACCGTCTACTCCGTTCTATGTCAATGGCCTCACACACCCACGCGTTCCGTCAACGTTACCACCGAGTGGATCAGAGCTTGGTGGGGGAGAGGTTGCCGATCGGCTTGCTGATATCAGCCTTAATACTGTGAAGAACAGGTAAATGCGTTTCTCGCAACGCGACTAAATGTCTTACGACATGTGCAAGATGCAATGGCTGATAGTCAAGACAAACAAAAAGAATATGCAAGTGCTAAAGGCAGAAGTTGTATTGATGATTATGAGGTCGAAGACCAAGTATTACTTCCTTAATGCTAAAAATCTACCTTCCAATGTAGTATCTGCTGTCTTAAAGACGAAGTTGCGTCCGCGCTTTATCGGACCCTTTACGGTCATTACCAAGAAAGGCACAGCGTATACGCTTAATTTGCCGCGCAAATTGCGTACACATTCTGTGTTCTATGTCGGCATGCTCAAAAAGTATCGGGATCCGTCCCAAGCAAACATTAAGGCGCTCGCGCCGAGCACATTGGCATTGTCGCGGGACGAAGCATCTGCACCAACAGGTCAAGCTGACCCTGCATTCGGGTTCGGCTCTCTTCCAGCGACTCAAGACGGGAGTTCATCGTCTGCTTTTCCTCACGTATGGACCGCACCTCTTGAACAAGCTCGGCATGAGCTTGTCCCTATACACCGGCCTCCTCCGGCTTTGCTCGATGCGCAGGGGAACCTTCAGTTCCATGTGGAGCGTCTACTGCAGAAGCGTCGCCGCCATGGTCAAAACCAGTATCTGGCGAAGTGGCGGGGATATCCCGAGTCGTGGAACTCATGGGAGTTTGAGATTCCCCTTCTGCAGGACTGCCCATACTCCGTGGACGTTTTTGAGCGTCGTGCGCAGGGTCTGCCTGTTGGCGCTGACGCTTCTCGCCAGTAATGGTGGGTGTAGGCGGGTTAGCGGCCTCGGCCTGTCGTGGACTCGCGGCTACAGGGGTAGCCGAAACATTAGGCTGCTGGGTAGCAGGCGCATAATGCGTTCGTTGGGATTTCAACTTTCCCCGGGCCTTCAATTTAGCGTAATCATAACGCATCTTCCGCTCGAGTTGTACATCTGCCACATTGGCACTTGCCCGTAGGGCTCACATTCTGCTTAAACGTCGCGCATAATGCGCCCAGCGGCTGATAGCCGTGTCTTCTTCGTCCTCGGTTTCCCCCGCGAACAGAAGGATGGGAACACCCTTTATGGGAGGAACTGGCGCACCGCGCACTTGCCTGTTAAGGCGTGCCAAGTATTGGCTTTGCGTAGTGATATGAGGTTCCAGATATCGTTGTCGAATTGCCGTTCGCGTGGCAACATCCTCAGGTGAAATGGCCTCAGGCCCAATGGCCCAGCCAGAGAGGAAATTACCACATGCTTCCTTTAGGCGTTCTTCTACCGTGGGTGGTTTGAACCTATGCTGTAGGTGGTCCTGAAGCCTAGCCATATTCTTCGTCCGGATATTGGCGCCTTCCTCTTGGTCGATGGTTTGCTGCTGCTGCTCGTCGAATGGGTTAGTAACCATCGATGTTGACGATGCGTCAGGCGGGTCACGTAACGCTTTTAGCGCATCTACAGCACCACGTTCAGGGAACGAATTTGGTGCATGAATAGTTTCATCTTCACCCGTGAGGGTGGCTAAAAGGGAACCCATCGGGTCCCACAAAGACGGTGTCACTTTCGTAATCAACCGCTTCGTCAAGGTTATCGTCAATGAGGTCCCGAAGAGTCTGTGACTCACTGCCAGGAGGCGTCATGTTAGGTGCCGTGAACAAACCGTGAGGTTTTAAGCGCTCGCTAAAGCACTACCTCTAAGAGGAAAAATGTCGAGTGACATTCTATGGGAACGTCAGTCTGGTGGGGGAGAGTGTAACGGGTTTACACGACGGTTGTAACATCATTCCGAAAGTTTAGGGTTGAAGTTTCCTTTTATTGCATATAATGCATCTTGATACTTCTCTTTAGAGAGGTATTAAGTATAAGCGTTAAAGATACGGTATTCGGTAATACCGTATCTTATCGATTGGGATTCGATATTCGATAACGCTGTACTAAGTACATCATACACAGATGTTTAGACGATACGTCGTCCAATAGCAAAGTCTGTATGTAATAATTGCTATTATAGTAATTAATCTAGTGTAGGGTATTTAGAGTAGGACTATTCATATAATCTTAAAACATAAATAAAATCAGTTCTCAATTTGAACTAACTAATTTTATATATGCATTAAGATTTTATTGCTTGTACTTTTAAATGTATTTCCTAGTTCCGTAGAACAGGATAACTTTTAAGCTTAATTTTTTCTATAGAACTGAGTAAGTTTTAGCCGTAATCTTTACTTAGTATTATTTAAATAAGAGGCTTTCAGCCTAAAGTCTTTCTCTGGCTAAAGAGCTGCATAGCTCCGCTACACTTCTTGAGGCACCCCAGGCGAAGGTCAACTTTCTTCTTTCACGCCTCACCGGGAAGGCCAAGGAGTGGGCCCTTGGTAAGCTCGTTGTGGACGAGCACGCATTTCCCACCCTGAGTACCTTTCAGGACGACCTTCGTCTTGCCTTCGAGCCACCACAAGAGGAGAAACTGGTGCGATCAAGATTCCTGTCGATGCGACAGGGTAAAATGGCGATGCACGACTACGTACAGATGGCTAGGCATCTGGTGTCGTGTATTATCACGCATTCCATGGACATGTACACGCAGGTGAATGTCTTTGTGGATGGTATGCGTGAGGGGCAGACCCGCTTATCGCTGGAGCGCGCCGAGCCTGCCACATTGGAGGAGGCATTTGCCATCGCACTCCGTGAAGACTTTAGGGTCACAAAGGCATATTCCAAACCCTCGGTCGTCAGCGTTCTCCGGCCTTCTGGTCCAGAACCTATGGAGATCGACGTTATTGAGTCGTCGGGTGACCGGCGACGTGTCTTTCATCATAAAGGTGACGCTCGCACCGGGAGTCAAATGGTTTGCTTTCGTTGTTTCAAGCCAGGACATCGCGCGGCAGAGTGCCGTGCGCCAGCTCCAATATCGGTGCAAGTAGTGGACGCCCATCATGAGGGTGCTGTACCGGCCGCACGTCCAAAAAACGGTCGGGACCAGTAGGTGCAGGGCGCCCTACTGGTTGGAACGGAGGTCCGGGTCCCCCGGTGGCAGCCCAACCTTCCAGTCCTCCTGCGCTACGCGCACGGTTAAATGCCACCACTACGAGTGGTGATTCACGTCTGATTATTGTCAGATTACATGTCGCCGGCGTCCGGCGACCTCTGCGAGCACTCCTGGACTCAGGAGCAACAAACAATTCCCTTTGTGAATCTTGTTTATCGATTTTACCTCCCAGCATTCAGGTCCGTGAGGGACCTGGCCAAGTCGTCTTCCAGTTAAATGATGGGAAGCCACACCGCGTATCGCAACGCGAAGTGTCGTCGCCGTACACGTTTGATCGTTTTCGCAGTAATGATTATATTTTGTGATCGCGATAAATTATGCATTCGATTGCATACTGGGCATGCCATGGCAGGCACGTTATAAGGCTCAGATCGACTGGTTAGACAGATCAGTGAGACGTCGACGCAAGTTCGATGTCAGTGAAGTGTTTACCCATCTCTTGGTATCTCCAAGTGACTGGCCAAACGTCACAGTCGTGGATCGCGATTCCACGACGTTGGCGGTGCACAGAGCGAGCGATGGCCCTCTCTGCACTGCTTGTGCTGTTCTTCGAGACAAAAGTGACAGTGACTCCTCGCTACAGAGCAAAGAGGACGACGAGGACGACGCGGTCGAACAGGGGTTCCCGCGCGTCATTAATGCGGTTGAACAGGGGTTCCCGCACGTGAATGCAGTGGTTGAACCGGGGTTCCCATCTGCACCTATTGTGGTCGAGCAGGGGCTCCCACAAGGGCAATGTGACGACGAGCAAGAGCTCGCCAACGAGTGTGACGTGGACGGACAGGAGTCCCCACGCAAGAGCATGATGGTCGAAACGGGGTTCTCATCATCACCCACTGTGGTCGAGCCAAGCTTCCCACATGGGAAAAGTGGGGTTGATCGAGGTCTCCTACACGGGTTTGCAATGGCCGAGCAGGAGCTCCCGCATTAAGGTTCGATGGTCGAGTTTGGTCTACTCCCGTCAAATGTTTCCGGCATTATGGACGAGTACATCCGGTTCGTAGAGAGGGTGATGGTTTATCACCTTACTGCGGTTCGCCAGCTTCGAGTAGTGACTCGAAGCACAATGGGAACAACAGCATCGATAAATCAGAGTTGTAATGTGTCCAAATAGTCGTGTACGTGGAAGGGAGTCCAAAAAGACGCCAGTACATTGAAGTCGAAAGTCCACCTCGCGACGCGTCTTCAATCACAAGCCTTCCATGGCTTTCCAGGAAGCATTTCCTACGTAACCTTAAGAGAGGCACTGTGGAAAAAGTGTGTCTGATCACGAAAGAGTTAATTAGTGTGACGAACGAGGAGCATATGACGCTTCCTCGAAGCGCTGAGGCAAAGTCAGCGCGTGAAGAAAGGTTTGCATCACGGTCATGGGAGGCTCTGCGAGAGTCTGGTAACCCTGTCTACGACATTGCTCGTGAGTATGCAGACGTGTACCGGACAAGATCCCGGCTGAACTTCCTGAGGACCGTGGTGTTCGGAACGAGATTGATCTCGTGCCAGGGTCGAAGTATTGTGTGACACGGCAGTGGCCGTTTCCTCGAGATCAAGTCGAAGCTATTGACGCATTCTTCGGAGGCCGCCGCAAAGCGGGTCATGTGAGTGAGAGTATCTCACCACATTCGAGTCCAACCTTCTGCGTGAAGAAGGATACGGGAGGCTGGCGGATAGTGCATGCGTTCAATAAGTTGAATGATGCCACTATTCCTGCGCAAACGCCAATTCCCAGGAAGGACATGGTGCTGAATTCCATGTCAGGTAGTGTCATCTTCAGTGCCATCGACTTGACCGATGGCTTTTACCAGATTCTGATGCGACCGAGTGATATCCCACTCACCGCGGTGAGCACCCCGAGTGGCATGTTATGGGAGTGGCTGGTTATGCCACAAGGGTTGAAGAACGCTCTGGCCACTTTCAATCGCATGGTGTCTTAAGTTTTGAGACCTCTTCGGAACTTTGCTCTAAGTTATTTTGACGATATCTTCGTCCATAGTCGCGCCAAGGGCAACCTCAACGATGTCCAAGTTCACCTTCAACACCTGAAGCAAGTGCTTCAAGTTATGCGGGACAACAAGTTGTACGCGAATCTCAAAAAGTGTGTCGTTTGTGCACCGGAGATTCCGGTGCTGGGTTGCTATGTGAGTAGATCAGTAGTTCAAGCTGATTCAAAGAAGGTGTCTGTCGTCCATCTGTTCTTTGGCCTACGACCCAAGAACCCTACGGAGTTGCGCCAGTGGCTCGGCTTGTGCTAATTATTTGCATATGTATACAACAAGATTATGCTGGTTCTATCCAGCCTTTGTCGTCACTCTTGAAGAAAGACGCCACGTGGTTGTGGCGTCCCAAACAGCAAGCAGCCTTCGAAGCAGTAAAGAAGAGCCTAGCGTCAGCGCCAGTCCTAGTCCTACCAGACGATTCCAAGCCTTTCCACGTGGTTTGCGATGCCAGTGATTTTGCAATCGGTTGTGCCCTCGTGCAATTTGATGATGAGGGACGTGAACGAGTCGTGAGTTACCAGTCGCGACAGATGAAGCCAGCTGAGAAGAGCTATCCGGTTCACGACAAGGAGTTATTAGCGATGCGCTATGCACTCATCAATTTTCGCGTGCATCTCCTTGGTAAACGTACGTTTGCTTTGTACACCGATCATGCATCGCTGCGCACAGCGATGAAGAGCCCACACCTGTCTTAAAGGATGGCACGATGGATCTCATTCTTCTCTGAGTATAACTTCGTCGTGCATTACAAGCCAGGCAAGACTAATATTCTCGCTGACGCCTTGTCACGATGTCCCGACTACGATCCTCGGACTGCTGTGAGTCGCCAGGCTACTGATGACGAGGACGATGATGACCGATGCGCAATGTGTGTATCGCTGAACTTAACTCGGGATACACCCGAGCCGTGTTTATTTGACGAGATCTTAAGGGCGATTCAGATTATGCAGACATTATCGATTATCTGCGTACTCCCAGCGATAATGCACTGAGAGAGTTATCACGAACCAAGCTCGATCATATTCATCGATACAGAATAGACGAAAAATTGCTCATGTACATCATCGACCAATTCGATGCTCCTCGCACGGTGATCGCGAACGACATGAATTGGCGTGCAAGAATCATCCACGAGTATCACGATGCTCCTGCTGGCGGCCATATAGGCCTCGAAAAGTCTTTCGCGGCTGTGTCTCGAGACTTCTTCTGGCCCCACATGTATAAGTGGATATGCAACTGGATTCGAACGTGCAAAATCCGCCAGCGTTTGAAGCCATCTCCATCGTCGCAGGCTCCCCTTCGATCGTTGCCAATTGCAGCAGAGGTCTGGAGATCAGTTTCGATGGACTTCATCTTCGGGCTTGCGCTCGATAGCCAAGCTCGCACGGGCATCTTGGTCTTTGTTGACAGATTCAGCAAGATGAAACATCTCGTGCCTGTTCACGCTAAGGTCACCGCGGTAGAGACCGCGGCGCACTTCATCGACGCGGTGTTCCGTCATCATGGCCTTCCAGAAAACATTGTTTCGGACCGTGATCCGCGATTTACGTCCGCATTTTGGACGTCACTTGTCGAGCTCCTCGGGACAAAACTTCTGATGTCGACTGCAGCCCATCCGGAAACGGATGGGCAGACCGAGCGCGTGAAACGGGTCCTCGAAGACTTTCTTCGGAGTTATGCTACGTCATTTACAAGCTGGAGTGCATTTTTACCACTCGCTGTGTTCGCACTCAACAACGCCGTACACGCGTCAACAGGGTTGACGCCATTTTTTGTGAATTCGGCTCGTCACCCTCGTGTTCCTACTGTCCTGGCCGTGGGGCGACCCACAACACCTAGTGGCTCCACTCTGGTGGGGGATAAAGGGTGATAAACAAGGATCGAGTGCAGCTCACGGTATTTTGAGCGCGAATGCAGTAACACGATCCAAGGCAAAGACGGCCACTTTGACGCCATCAGACGTGGCGTCCCCATTAGCTCGATGGACTGCGCAGACACTGATTGATCCCATCTTCGGGTAAGCGTTCACCTACTGCCAACTACGCGCCGATTGAGTTGGCGCGACCAATTGATGACATGGCCGTGTCGGAATTTATACTCCAACGTCAAGCCATCACCCGGTTTGTACGCGACGCACTGCAATCTGCGGTAGACCAACAGAACGAGAACGCTGACAAACATGGCAGAAAGAACATGAGCAAGTTTGAGAAAGGTGACCGTGTATTATTATCTACGAAAGGTTTAAGGGATTCAGCGGTCACTAATCTGGGCGCAAGTAAACCGCGCCAGGCTTCATCGGTCCATTTAAGGTTCTGAAGGCAATTGGCGACGCTTATACACTCGACGTCCCCTTTTCACTTCGACTCCACCCGACATTCTATGTCGGGCGGCTAATGAAACTCGCTCGGCTACGCTTCACGGATTGGCTACGATGCCGGCTTCAGGGGTTCGTAATTCGATCGGCCTTCCCGTCGTGCCCGACGCGCCGATGACATGGGGCGGGGTCTCGATCCCGTCTGAACCTGACCAAGCATCTGGCGCTCCAGAATCCTTATCCGTTCGAGCAGTTCACGGTTCGACTGCCGGGTCTCACTCGAAGTCTTCTCCGCCCGGGCAGCACGTTCACTGGCAGCCTCAGCCTCCAGCCGAGCATCGGCAGCTATGTTCACGGCCTGATCAACATCGTCCTGAGCACCCAGGACGCCAGCACTACCATCACGAGAGCCCTCCTCCGCTTGTTGACGCGGAGGGACAGATGCGCTGGATTGTAGACCGCATTGTGGGTCACGAGGACCCTCTACAACCAGTACTGCAGTCGGCTCATGAGAAGCGCGCGGTTCCATCCGTGCGCAGGTACCGAGTACGTTGGCTTGGATTCCCTCTCTAGCAGGATACATGGGAGCCACGTTCCTCGCTCCTTCGTGACGTTCTAGATGTGGTTCTGTCGTATGAAGCCACGAAGTCGGACTATTCCAAGGCGGGCGAGCACGCGAACGCTCTCGTGACAAACGAGAGCGATAAGGAGATCCACGTCGTCGAGAACGAGAACGATGACGCGAACGAGAACGATGCCGTGAACGATAACGTCGTGGTGAATACATATCATCACGATTGCGAGGCGAGATTCGCGCAACAAGACGGAAAGGCGAACGTGTCGCTGCCCTGCGCTGATTATTTCACGGAGATTGACTCCGCTGTCGCGAGTGGTGCTGCCAGCGAGGCGCACCACGAATAATTGCGCTTCTACGTTCGCTTAGACTTCGCTCATACTTTGCAATCCAACTTCGTTCGCGTTCGCTGAGTTGATACTTAGCGATGTGTCGTCGCCATTCGCCATGAGTTGGGCGTGGAGTCGAGCTACAAGACTGGCATCCTTCATTGACATGAACGAAGAAGAGGCGGTCCTCATTTTACGCATTCTCACACACTCTTCGCGTAGCGCGCCGACGGAGTGATCGGCGCGAAGCTCCTCTCGATTGGCGAGCCATAATTGGAAGCTGTTACCATCCTCGAGCATCCGATTCTAACGTTGGACAAAGGAACACCAAGAACGTTGCAGGTCCTCGTACCCGATCCCATCAAGTCCCTTTCCACGCAGTTTTCTTCTGATTTCAAAAAAATGGCCGGAAGTAGTCCCGCATTATGTCCAGCAAGTCCGGAGCGTGAGCTCCGGACAAGTCGTACAGCGACCAAGGTATGAGCTGCCGCGCCATGATGCTGGTTGATGCATTCCCGCTGATGTATCTTGGGAGTTCTGCTGGATTGGGTGTTGGGTCTCCGGACATTGCTTGTTCGTTTGTGAGCAAAAGGTTTTCGACAGTTGAGCACTCACGGTTGGTGAGTGCTGTCATGAGAAGGGGGTGATGTAATGGGCTACATTACACACATAGTATTAACACAAAAAACAATTACATATGTAGGCAGGTGCTGGGCCCGAATAGCGGGCACAGCGTGGTAATTTATTATTGGTTTATTATTGGGCCTAAAGTCCCCAATATGGACCAATGATAAATCAACCTGAAATTGTGTGGTTCCCGAAAGGCGGGAACACTGTCGTATTTATTACGACTAAAATCTTCGTAATAGTACGAATTAAAACCAAAATAAAAATCTGAGTTAAATTTACTTGATACCTAATACTTGGGCTTGAGTCTTCCTCGAGCGCGCGTGTAAGCTAGTGACGGTACGTTCTAGCCCCGTTACACTCCGGGCCTTGGGCCAAAAGGGCCTAAATTTGATCGGGCCCAACGAACGCAGATACTTTATTTAGTGCGAGTCGTTGCGCCTCAGAGAGGTGATTTTGACTCTCCAACCTCACAGAGGGTCAGTCTTTAAAGACTCAGGTGTAGGGTTGACTACAAGTGCTACCAAGTATAGCGGAGCTGCACAGCTCCTTTGCCAGACGAAAACTATAGGCTGAAAGCTTCTTAGTTCTAGAGAACTAAATAGAGTTAAGGCTAAAAGTCACGTAGTTCGAAGGAACTAATTAAACTTAAAATTCACCCTATTTTAAGGAACTAGGAGGGACTTTTAGTCTACAAGCAACAAGGTTAAGGTTCAGAGAACCAACGCACGAAGTGCACAAATGAACAAGTCAAAGAGACTTGAGAACTTTATCTCAATATAAGATCTAAATTTTATTTAGGCATTAAAATTATGTGCATAGTCCTCCATTTTACACTAGATAATTACAGTTATAATGATTATATCGTGCCATCGCTTGTATCTGGATTGGGAATCATCAAATCATTAGTCTATGTTTTACTTAGTACTACTGTATCACTTATAAAACTGATACCGATTGTATAGGGTAAAATTAATTATCACTCACCTATAATACCCCTTTTAAAAGGATCGGTATTAGAAATGCATTATATGCAATACAAAACTTCAACCGTAACGTATGATTTTACAAACGTCGTGTAACCCTGTTTCAATGTACGATAGAAATTCCTAACGTCTGTTTTAGCCGGCAAGGGCGTGAAGTCTGCTAAAGAGAACTCAAAACATATAGCAATAAATGGAAGAACCACCACAAGCCTACACTTACCACACAAGAATGCTTCATGTTGTATTACTAAAACATGTACAACAAGTTAACTCCCTCGACGTTAAGATTGTTTCAAGAAAATGATCACTTTCGATCTCATTACACGAGGCAGTCAGGATGTTGTGCTAGCGTATTTAGCATTAAGCTAAGGTGGTACTACCCAACGTATTCGGTCGTCGAAGTCATCACGCCTTCCGAGCACGTGCTTATTTCGGAAATAACCGATGGACCATAAATCGGTGAAACAACCGACTTCTTGTACACAAACTGCTCTCGGGCAGCTTCTTGTGTGTTCATTTCGGTCGCTTCGATGATACACTTGACGCAGAACGTGACTTTGCGCTGCACGAGGGAGAGATCAGGCGCAATGAAACTCAACTTCTTCACAATCTTACACGAGCCACAAAGTGTGCCGAAGCACAGCTTGCACGTATTAATGAATTCGCTGTGGCTTGAGCTCTTGACACCCTTCGTACACGTCACACAGAACGGAGTATAAGCCGGGATGCCTCGTTCGCTCGCCGCAGACTTCTTCTGTTCCAGCAGCCACGCCAGCTTCTTCATCTGCCCGCAGTAGGAGTACTTGAGTCCGGCCATCGTCGCCTGCGCCATACCCATGACGGCCATGGCTCGAATCATATCACCACCCGGGTCTATGATACCCGTTCCACGGCAATCAGTCCGGTGAGGTACTTCTTGGTGGAAGATGCCGCAGAACGACATGTTGCCTCGCACTCGGTTCGGAAGTTTATGCACTTCAGGAAAACTGGCGGAGTGTAAAAGGTGATAGCCCACCCTCTCACCACTATCAAGAAACAGGATCCCGGTACTTTCGATGTAAACGTAGTCTCGGTTGCGTACGAGGCCGATTGAAGCAAGGGGAATGTCGATTTCCATCCACTTGACTACCACTGATCGGAATGGGTCATCTACAGTCGGCTCGACTATAGTGGCTAGCACAGCTCCAGCGTTGAAGTCGTTTAGGTATGTCGTCTTGATGCGCATTGACTCGATGGTCGGACTGACCATTCCAAACATGATCTCGTCCAACGAACCAGGTAGTGGGCCAACCATTTGAAGTTGCGGGAGCTTTGTGTTGGGGCTCGAAGACTTTCGCTCTAGGTATGACGTGGTGGATCCCGTCTTGGTGAACTTCTTCCAGCGACTTAGATTAACCTTCTTGCCGCATTTCAAATGCTCTACGTATTCGTCAAATTTTTCCATGATTATCGCATCGGTGATCTCCACAAGCTTGACGCGGTCCTCGGCGGTAAGCGTCAGATCTCTGAAGGGTTTCATCGTGAAGCGTTTGTCCATTCTGAATTGAGGGTAGCCTTGCAAGTTAACAAGTGATTGGACCACGCTTCAAATATTTCTTGTGTCTCGCGGCGTGACGATGGACGACGGTACATCCTCAAAACAAGCTCATGATTTGGGACTTCAAGCTTTTCGCCCCATTACGGAACAAAAGCAGTTTTTTAGCCTTTGGTAGTTAGAGTTGTGACAGGTACTTACGATGCCGGGCTAAATTCAAGGCATCTGGGTAGCAAGCCGCATGTCGGAGGCTAGCGTACAATCGAAACTTCGAGTAGATAAAGGCAGCAGTGTTACCTCCACAGCTTCAATGCTGTGGATGGTGCAACTACGCTGGGTCGTCACCACAATGTGATTACGCATACGTCATCAATTAGAATGTCATCGTCGAATGTGAAATTATCTTTTCCATACTCAAGTAAGCTTGCATCGCAAGCGAACAGCGAATTTTTAAGGGCATCTTGAGTTGTTAAATACATGTCAATGGGACGTTGTCTAATTCGATCATAAAGGAAATGATCATAAGTAAAAATTCTAGCAATGTCAAAGCATAATTCATTACACTCGCTCAACTGAACGTAGCTGGAGCGTTCTTAAGACCTTGTGGCATGACTAGCCACTCTCAAAGCATCTCGTTTGGGATGCTGACTGCCGTGAACGGAATGTCACTGTCACTCATGAGGATCTGATAGAAACCGTCTGTCAGATCCATGGCGCTGTAGATTTCGCTCCCGGACATGGTATTCAATACCATGTCTTTTTGGGGGCAAGGCGTTAATCCGGGATCGAGGCGTCATTCAACTTGTTGAAGGCGTGCACAATGCGCCAACCGCCGGTGGCTTTCTTCACACAGAAAGTCGGACTCGAATGTGGCGAGATACTCTCGCATACATGGCCAGCTTGCGGCGACCCTCGAAAAATTCATCAATAGCGATGACTTGGTCACGCGGTAACAGCCAATGCCTTGTCACGCAGTATTTCGATCCTGGCACGAGATCTATCTCGTGCCGCCGGAAGCTCAGCTGGCACTTCTCCGGGAAATGTCGGCGTACTCACAGGCGATATTGTATAAAGGGTTGCCCGAAGCACGAAGAGCATCCCAAGACTGTGCCGCGAAGCGTTCTTCGCGCGCTAATTTAGGCTCGGCGCTCTTCTGGAAAGTCTCAAGAACTTCTTCACTGGCTGCTTCGGTGGCTGAAACGATGCACACTTGCTTGACGTCGCCGGTCTGAGGTCGTGAAAGAGATTTTTCCATGACAAATTCTGAAAGAGATGTGATGTCTGCAGCAGTGCACGGTGGGATCGCTACCTTAATGTAGCAGCCACGATGTAGAGATCCCCCCACATATTCAAGCGCGCATACGGATTCCGTCACTACGGAATCATCAGTGTCAGCTTTTTGACGTGAATTCCGTCGTCTCGGTGATCGCCGTGCTCCTTTCTTGCGTTTTTCTTGCGTCTCGATCCCCTGCTCGAGACTGCCACGTCGCTATCACAAGAAGATGATGTACCCCCCCCCCCTCTAGACGTGGGGGAGCTCTTTCGCCACCACTTCGGTCTCATGCGGATCCATAGTCCGCCCATTCTCGTCAAATAATGGCGGGAGCTCGTCTTCGACCGCCTCACTTGTTTGCGGGAGCCCCTGCTCAACCGCCTCGATATTGATCAGGAGCCTCTGCCTGTCCGATGTGCTTGTAAG
>CANTFK010000323.1:0-37706 GCA_947646735.1 Peronospora farinosa
GGATGGGTATGCTGCAGCAAATGTACTAGCACACCACGTCCACATTGGACTTGTACAAGGCCAAGATGAAAATAATTGGGGCGTCGTGAGCGACTGTAGCGGCCACAAACACTTATATCTGTTCAAACCTTTTAATCTGCTCGTGTGAGCTACAGTGGCATCGTTCGTCATCTGATCCACTTTGATCTGCACAGTATTGAAATTTCTGTAAGCCGATGATCTCAATAGCAGCAAAAAAGGTACTTGGACGTCTTTGGCTACGGATACACTTGATTACTGCAACAAGCACAAACGGTGAATCCATGAAGGCGATGACAACGTTCATCATTGTAGCCAGAAGAGACATAGGAGAGAGAGAGTGAGGGGTTCAGCTGGTCGATTTACAGGGAGTATAAAACTATGTGCCAGTGACATAGTAGAGATTAATCTGACCTATTTCTACTGTTTTAGTAGTCATACTTGCAGTGAAACCGGCTCAGTCCGACTTTGGTTGATTAGAAAGGACAACTCTGACCCGTCTGAGTCGTTTGCGTAGAAGAAGGGCATCAATATGTTATTGTGGTAGTCAGCCAATCAGAATGAAAGGATGTCCCACATCCTTTTCGCTCATTCGACAATCTGCCGACTAAAAAATGGTCAAGCTCTTCTGTATAATCGTTGGTACGAAAGAAAGCGTATTTCCTGTGGATATTGACAAGAGACAGTTGGTGGGGGACTTAAAAGATGCTATCAAGGTGAAGAACTCAGACCTTCAATGTCCTGCAAGCGACCTGCAGCTCTACCCTGCCAAGATGGTAGAGGGCAAGTGGCTGGCCTCGAGCTCGGACGATGTAATAAAGCTGAAGAAGGGCGAGAAGACTCATCACGTTGTAGAGTTAATGAAAGAAGACCGAAAGCTGCAAGGAGAGGACTATATTGCCGATCTCCTTGAAGGTATGGAGGATCCAAAAGGAAAACAAATTCACGTGCTGGTGAGGGTTCCGGAGCATACACAACCAAAGATAGGGTTGTGGCTCGTCAGCGGATCTATTGAGAACGCGCTGGACACAAAAGGAATTCGCTACCATCTTTATCGGCTGGCGTCAGCACAGTGTGGATACTACGATCCGGCGCTCCGGAATGAAGAAAAAGACAAGGATGTCGCTTTTTGGTATGAAGCCAAGAAATTGCGCATTCATGTTCTATTCAAGACAGGTGCGACGATCTTGCCACTGTGTAATAGTGCTGCTTGTACTTACTAATTCTTTCGTTTACTTGTTCAGAAAAAGATGCATGGCTATTCAAAAATGCCTTGGATTCGGATCCGCATACGCTTGGCTCTCGATTGTCCGGCCAAATTATTACGTGCAAATTCACACGATTTGAAGCTGGGTATATTGAACTACATCATATCGCAGTTTCTCGACTATGATTCACAGGAGTCAGATTCTCCGCAGACTACACTGGTATCTGTTTCGTCGTCTACAATCCGTTCGGTTCTGGACTTCGCAAGTGAAGAGTATCGTTGTATGGGAATTGAAGAAGACTGGCTGTTTTACCCATACGGCAAGCCAGAAAGCTGCCACATGATTTCGAGAAAGCAATGCAATCGCAACAAGAGTCCATTTGGCAAGTTCGATCACGATCCGAACAATAGGCTCGCACTTTCTCGCGAAATGCATGGCTTTTACGACGGTCTCAGTCTTGACATTCCCATCGTCAACATGTTCCCAGTATCTGTTGAGGAGAAACTATCAAATGGCAGCAGATACAAGGTACTTGTATGTGCGTATATTCTGTTGTGTATGTGCGAATGTGCTGACGCTTGCATGTGTAGGTCGAGGTGTTGGTGAAGGTATACGACTTGTATTGCACCGAGCGCGTCTTCTATCGTTTAAGAAGTGGATCATCGAGGACCGATGATCCACTTGTGATGAAGACGTTTGTTTACATCGAGAATCCTGACACGTTTTGTTTTTGCATGAAGTGGAAGCATAATGAAATCGAGAAGGTGTGGAAGAGTTTTTCTGGCCGCATTCGATTGAGTTGAATCATGGTGAATTGATGAGGTTAGCTTTCAATTCTTACGTGAACAATTGGATGAGTTCAAGTGTTAAAGATAAAGCAAACGCTACAACACAAATAACGTATCCAAAAGTAATCTATTTACGCAAAATTCAAAAGAGGTTGGAAACATTGGGTCGTCCATGAGCCGGTATAGCAACCAAGAAGCTACATGCAGCAGCACAAACGTGCAACCACAGCTGCGCAATCTTTACACTTTCGGAAGATGCAACAGCATCATTTCATCGTATGACTTTTAAACTTCGTCCATAGAAACCACGTTGTATTCTCTCGGAGCATTGAAACGGGTGGTATTGTTGTAATGAGCGGGCTTTCCATTTTTTGGAACAATCAAGAGCAAAAACGCTTCTCAGGACATCATTTGGAGCAGACTCAACTCGTATACAAACTTTTGACACCAAGATCCAAGTCTCTGATCAATACGTTCACTGGTCACCTCTTGTCTTCAATCATGTCCAGCGCAAATCCCATAAGATTTTTCAGGCATCGGACAACGTTGTGGTGACATGAGGCTAGACGTCTTGGGTTTCCAGCAAATACGTGTATCCGATAGGCGGGAAACGAGTCAGACATTATTCTGCAGTATACTATCACAGCTTCAGAACGTTTACCTCGCCTGAGGATTGCAGACTCAATACATATTGGCACTGCACCATGTTGACATTTCCATCATTATCGCCGCTGGGAACCATACATGTTCCTAATATTCCGGAAAATATCGACCGTTTGCCGCGCAAGCTGCAGTGATTGCATCTGAACTTTCTCACGCATGCGAGCTGACCGCGGTTTGTGGCCGCAAAGCTCCTGCATGTCTTGTTTCGTGACGGCCAATAATTGAATCAGATCATTTACTTCAGGTTGTTCTCCAGTCATACCAATGTCAATGTTTACGTCTTCAATAGCGTCGTAGCTGTCTGCATCTTTCGACGCAATGGCTTCAGCATGACAAACGGTCTCCGAAACAGCATCATCCGAGTGAGCACCTGCGTCATTTATGCAAGTCGAATTCGGGCAAGATGGTGCAGCTTCCCTGCTGGAAAAGCTTGTTTTATTTCCTGTTCTGCCTTCGAAATCTAACGGCTTCAGTTGTTTTTTCTCGTTAGGAAGCTGGTTTGATGCAGAATGTAGCGCAAGTTTCTCGGAACCAATTACAGCATCCTGGATCAGCATTTGCGCACGACTTACAGCAGCAAGAAGCTGCCTTGTCGATGAATCAACCATCGTCTTGTTCACATAACTGCCACTAGTCACGTTAGTGTCGTCACGACCCATGAACCTAAACTTCTGGACCTCGTGCTTCATCATATGGTTTGTAACAACTGAGAGCGCGTTCACTTCCGTGCGAATAGCATACACGTCGCTCCACCGTAGTAAATATGATACCAAAGTATGTTGGTCCCACGGGCAAATGACTTCATCACTCAGTAATTGAAGTTTGGAGGCGGAACCCACTTCCATCTCGTCATCGCCTGGGTTCCGATTAGAAAGTGCGGTGACTTTTCGATTCCAATACTCCTCAGCAAGGCGATGCTCCAGGGCTTCGGTTGCCACATGTTGAACAACAGTTCTCGAGTCGCAAATAGGACCATCCCCACGATTCTCTGACACCCCTAGTATTCGTGACTGAAAGCGAGCAGTCGTATTCAAGCTCCTTTGGCTTCGATCACTATAATACTGTAACGGGGTTACACGACGGTTGTAGCGTCTTTCCGAGAGTTTACGGTTAAACTTTCCTTTTGTATTGCATAAAATGCATTATTATATTTCTCTTTAGAGAGGTATTAAGTATGAACGTTAAGATATGGTATTCGGTAATACCGTATCTTATCGATTGGGATTCGATAAATCACTAACGCTGTATTAAGTACATCATACACGGATGTCTGGACGATACGTCGTCTAAATAGCAAAGTCTGCATATAATAATTACTATTATAGTAATTAATCTAGTGTAGTGTACTTAGAATAGGACTATTCATAAAATCTTAATGCATAAATATAATCAGTTCTCCTTTTGAGTTTAAGACCACAAGTCGTTCCGACTTGTTCTCTTGTGCACTTCGTGCGTTGGTTCCCTGAACCTTTAAGCTTCTAGCTTGTTCTTGCACTCTGTGCGTTGGTTCTTTGAACCTTAAGCTTATTGCTTGCCTGACTAAAGTCTCTTTCCTCGTTCCTTAGAACAGGGTGACTTTAAGTCGTTTAATTAGTTCCTTAGAACTAAGTGGCTTTTAGCCTTACTCTATTTAGTTCTCTAGAACTAAGAGGCTTCCAGCCTAAAGTCTCCTCTGGCTAAAGAGCTGTGCAGCTCCGCTACACTTGGTAGCACTTGTAGTCAATCCTACACCTGAGTCTTTAAAAGACTGACCCTCTGTGAGGATGGAGAATCAAAATCACCTCTCTGAGGCACAGCGACTCGCCTTAGATAAACTATCTGCGTTCGTCGGGCCCGATCAAATCGAGGCCCTTTTGGCCCAAGGTCCCGAGGTTCTAAATGCTCGTCTTGAGGCCTTTATGCATTATGAAGCAACGCTCCTCGGGCAGGTCCATGACCAGGTAGCGTCAGCTGCACCTACACAGTACATTCCGGTACCTGTGCCCGATGCAGAGCCAAAAGCTCGCCCACTTGTTTTGAACGTAAAGACCTTCGAGGGGAAGGAGGGAGAAAATATTCTCCTCTGGATCCAAGAAGTTGAAATGGCAATGGATGCCGCCATGCTTGCATCCGATAAGCAACGAGTTGGCTTGGCCATTTCAAAGCTCGGTGGAAGAGCTAGAGAGTGGGCTTTAACCAGCGGTGTCTCTGTAAATGCTGCATTCCCCACATGGGAAATGCTTAAAAAGCAATTAACCTGTGTGTTTGCAGGCTTATCGTGTGCGCTCACGCTTCTTAGCTACCCGACAGGGTAAGAAAGAATTGTCGGACTATGTCCAAGAGTTGAGATCTCTCATTGCTGCTATGCAGCAGGATCCATTGGCAGAGGAAGTCCGAGTAACCATTTTTATGGAAGGACTTCGCACTGGGGTCGCCAGGACGGAAGTTTTCCGTGTCCAGCCTTCGACTTTTGAGGAGGCAGTAAGCGTAGCGTTTAACGCTGAATTTAATTTTAAATCTGCTTGATATGGTCTGCCCTGGTATCAATCAAATACCTCTAATAGGGCGGAACCCATGGATCTCAGTCAATCTGAAGAAGCTGAGCTTCAAGTTTCAGAACAGCAAGGTAGCATCCGTAGATGTTACATGTGCGGATGCACTAGGCATCTCCGCCCTAGCTGTCCGTTGCGAAAGCAATGTCAAAATCGGCAAAGTCGAAACCCTGCTTCTAGCCAAAAGGCGGGCACCGCAGGGGAAAACGTCAACTCCCAGTAGGTGCGGGGCGCCCTACTGGGAAAGAACTAAGTTCTGTTGGATCTCTAAGAGGTAAAGGTAAACAGGGCTTATCCCCAGGTGCTTCTGTGGATGCTCCCATAAAACAAAATTACAAGCCAGGCTTGTTGGTTGTGTCGGCAACCGTGTAGGGTTTTGAGAAACCATGGTCAATTTTAATTGACTCAGGGGCGTCAGGTAATTATGTCCGACGTCGTTCCCTTGAAGGGAGTTAGCTGTATGCTGAGGCGCTAGAAGCGCAAGAGGGTGACAGTATAACTGTGCGTCTCGCGACCGGTGTACGTGTCACCGTTCCTTAAGTTCCGTTGAACTTAGGTGTAAAGTTTTTAGACTTCAATAGCGTTGGACGCTGTCTTGTCCAAGATTTGGACTCGAGATATGATCTCATTCTCGGTATGGCTGGCTGGAACGCCATGAGCCGTGGATCGTTTGGAGATCCAAAACTTTAGGCGCAACGCGCAATGTTCCTAGTGAAGCTTTGGAGAGTCATGAACCCACCTTCGCTAGGAAACAAAAGTGCTATTGGCGCGAGCCGTTAACTGATTCAGTTAGTGTGCTGGACATTGGAGTGTCTGAGTTTTTAAATTCCGATGTCAACATTAATAGTGTCGAGCAGAGCTCAGTGACACCTAGTGGAACGGCACGTACTCCGTTGAGTGATACTCAAAGTAATATTGAGACACTGGATGTCGGTAATGACATCGGCTCTCGTATGGAGCAAGTTAAGGTCGATGACCTTGTTAGTAATATTGGCTGTAAATGCGATTCACTGGATGTCGGTAATGACATCGGCTCTCGTATAGAGCAAGTGAAGGTCGATGACCTTGTTAGTGATATTGGCTGTAGATACGATTCACTGGATGTCGGTAATGACATCGGCTCTCGTATAGAGCAAGTTAAGGTCGATGACCTTGTTAGTGAAGTCACTGGTACTAGTGACCCACTGGATGTTGGTAATGACATCGGCCCTCGCATAGGGCAGGTGAATGTCAAAGGGTCTGTTGACCTTGGGGATGATAATATTCCAAGTACCTTGAAGAGTACGGTCTCGTCAATGAGACGGCAGCGTCGCCAGATGGCGGCTGCGAGACGCAAGGCGTCTGTTTTATCGCATGGTAATGTCAGTGACCAGTTGTACACCCTGGTCAACAGAGTGACAGGTGATGCAGATGGTGAGGTTGACCTTGAGGCCCTCCCATCATTAAATGCTCTCTTAGAGCTAGACGAATTGTCTGTGGATGAATTTCATCAGGCCTTGAAGGCTGGTGCTCTATCCGATATGGTGGTCATTCGACCTAACCTCGAGCTGAACTCATCCTCGCTTGTCGATGAGATAGTCCTTGAAGATACAAAAGCGGCACTAAGTGCACGGAGTGGGGCATATTTTGAAGGACCCTTCAGATCCCTACTACCCTTTAGTTAAGGAATTCCAGGATGTGGTGTGTCACGATCCACCGTCGGTTCTACCACCTGATAGGGGTGTACGTCATGAGATTGACTTGGTTCCCGGAACCAAATACTGTGTAACACGGCAGTGGCATTTAACCAAAGAACAGTGTGACGTCATTGACGAGTTCTTCCGTGCAAAGCACGCGGCGGGCATGGTGCGCGAGAGCAAATCTCCACACTCGACACCCACTTTCTGTGTTAAGAAACCGAATGGTAAGTGGCGTATTGTTCATGCTTATAATAAGCTCAATGCGGCCACTATACCTGCACAGACACCGATACCTAGAAAGGATGTTCTTCAGAACAATATGGTCGGTTGTACCATGTACAGTGCGCTCGACTTAGTCGATGGTTATTACCAATTGCTCATGCGAGCTAGTGATATTCCGCTTACTGCTGTTAGTACTCCGAGCGGTATGCTCTGGGAGTGGTTAGTGAACCCCAGGGGCTATCTAATGCTCCGGCTACGTTTAACCGGTTGGTGACACAATTGTTTCGACCCCATCGAAGCTATGCACATACGTACTTTGATGACATTTTTGTCCATAGTCGAGCTGAACATGGGCGGTCAGATATTGAAAACCATATTGTTCATCTACGAGCTGTGCTCGAATGCATGCGCACTAATAAACTATATGCTAATGCCTCTAAGTGCATCTTCGGTGCCGAAGAAATTCCCTTTCTAGGGTGCTTCATTGGGAAGCGAGGACTACGAGCGGATCCCGCCAAAGTCAAAGCCATAGTCGATTGGCCTGTTCCACAATCTCAGAAGGACTTGCGTAAATGGCTTGGCCTTGCCAATTACTTACACAAGTATAGCGAAAATTACGCTGATATGGCTCGGCCGTTATCCAATCTCCTTAAAAAGGATGTGGAATGGTGTTGGCATGCCGAACACGAAAATGCTTTTCAAGCAGTGAAGGCAAGCCTTCTACATGCTCCTATTTTGGCTTTGCCAGACCCTGACCGACCGTTTAGCGTCGTCTGTGACGCATCGGATTTTGCCATTGGCAGTGCTCTGTTACAATCAGATGATGAAGGCCGTGAGCGTGTAATCGCTTTTGAATCTCGCCAGCTGAAAGCTGCAGAAAAGAACTATCCAGTTCACGACAAAGAGCTACTTGCGATGAAGTATGCCCTGGTCAGATTCAGAGTTCATCTGCTGGGCTCAAAGCCTTTTGTGATCTATACCGATCATGCGTCGTTACGCACTGCGACTCAGTCGCCGCATCTCTCGCAGAGAATGGCCAGATGGCTGTCATTCTTTGCCGAATATAACTTCGAGGTTAATTATAAGCCGGGCAAGCAAAATGCTTTGGCTGATGCGTTGTCACGCAGACTTGATTATGAGCTTGCTCATGTGACGACGTTGTCGTCTTCTATCAGTGATCTCATTCGATCGGCATATGCTAAAGATGATCACTGTATAGCGTTGCTACATGCTCTTGGTAGTGATGAGTTTAAAGACTCGGACATTAAATTGTCGGCACGATTACGTGCTAGCCTCCATCGATATTCTATCGATGAGGGGATGTTGTACTATCGTACAGATGTGGCGGATCCTCCGCGTATTGTGGTTCCTCATGACGAGGATCTGAAGTATCGTATCCTCTATGAGGTACATGACACCGCCATCGGTGGCCATTTGGGTCGCGAAAAGACCTATGGGGCAGTATGCCAAAGTTATTGGTGGCCCAAATTATACAAATGGGTGAGCACATATGTGCGTACGTGTGAAACGTGTCAACGGGTGAAACCTTCACCCCATTCGGCAGCGCCGCTGGCTAGTTTGCCTATTCCCACTGGGTGCATTAGTATGGACTTTGTATTTGGCCTACCGAAAGATTCGCATGGCAATACAGGTATTGTGGTCTTTGCTGACCGCTTGAGCAAGATGGCTCACTTAGCGGCTGTGCCAGACTCGATCGATGGTGTGGGTACAGCGGAGCTGTTTATCGATCGTTTGTTTCGCCAACACGGCTTGCCAGTGGCAATTGTCTCTGATCGTGATCCTCGTTTTACGAGTAAATTTGGAAATCCGTCTTCCAGGTGCTGGGCACACGTGTGGACATGTCCACAGCAGATCATCCGCAGACCGATGGTCAAACTGAACGCGTAAATCGCATTGTTGAAGATATCCTACGCAGCGTTTGTGCTGAAACGCCTAAGCGTTGGAGCGCTATGCTCCCTGTAGTTGAGTTTGCTTTCAATAATTCCGTGCACGCCTCTACCGGATACACTCCGTTCTATGTCAATGGTATCACACACCCACGCGTTCCGTTAACTCTACCACCGAGTGGTTCAAGCTTGGTGGGGGAGAGGTTGCCGATCGACTTGCTGATGTCAGCCCTAATACTGTTAAGAAACAGGTAAATGCGTTTCTCGCAACGCGACTAGATGTTCTACGACACGTGCAAGATGCAATGGCTGATAGTCAAGATAAACAAAAGGAATATGCAGATGCGAAAGGCAGAGGTTGTATTAATGATTATGAGGTCACAGACCAAGTATTACTTAATGCTAAAAACCTACCTACCAATGTAGTATCCGCTGTCTTTAAGACGAAGCTGCGTCCGCGCTTTATTGGACCCTTTAAGGTCATTGCCAAGAAAGGCACAGCGTATACGCTTAACCTGCCGCGCAAATTGCGTACACATCCTGTGTTCTATGTCGCCATGCTCAAAAGGTATCGGGATCCGTCCCAAATAGACGCTAAGGCGCTCGCGCCGAGCCCATTGGCATTGTCGCGGGACGAAGCATCTGCGCCAACATGTCAAGCTGACCCTGCATTCGGGTCCGACTCTCTTCCAGGGACTCCAGCCGGGAGTTCATCGTCTGCCTCTCCTCACGTAGGGACCGCACCTCTTGAATAAGCTCGGCATGAGCTTGTGCCGATACACCGGCCGCCTACGGCTTTTCTCGATGCACAGGGGAACCTTCAGTTCCATGTGGAGCGTCTACTGCAGAAGAGTCGCCGCCATGGTCAAAACCAGTATCTGGTAAAGTGGCGGGGTTATCCCGAGTCGATGAACTCCTGGGAGTTTGAGATTCCCCTTCGGCAGGACTGCCCATATGCCGTGGACGTTTTTGAGCGTCGTGCGCAGGGTCTGTCTGTTGGCGGTGACGCTTCTCACCATTAGTGGTGGGGATAGGCGAGTTAACGGCCTCGGCCTGTCGTGGACTCGCGGCTACAGGTGTATTCGATACATTGGGATGCTGGGTAGCAGACGCATAATGCGTTCGTTGGGATTTCAATTTTCCCCGGGCCTTCAGCTTAGCGTAATCACAACGCATCTTTCGCTCGAATCGAACATATGCCACATCGGCACTTGCCCGTAGGGCCCACATGCTGCTTAAACATCGCGCATAATGCGCCCAGCGGCTGAAAGCCGTGTCTTCTTCTTCCTCGGTTTCCCCCGCGAACAGAAGGATAGGAACACCCTTCATCGGAGGAACTGGCGCACCGCGCACTTGCCTATTAAGGCGTGCCAAGTATTGGCTTTGGGTAGTAATGTGGGGTTCCAAATATCGTTCTCGAAGTGCCGTGCGCGTGGCAACATCCTCAGGCGAAATGGCCTCAGGCCCAATGGTCCAGCCAGAAAGGGAATGCCCAGATGCTTCCTTTAGGCGTTCTTCCACCGTAGGTGGCTTGAACCTGTACTGTCGGTGGTCCTGCAGTCTCGCCATATTCTTCGTCCGGCGCTTGGCGCCTTCCTCTTGGTCGATAGTTTGCTGTTGCTGCTCGTCGAGTGGGTTGGTTACCGTTACCGTTGATGACACGTCAGGCGGGTCACGTAACGCTGTTAGCGCATCTGCAGCACCACGTTCAGGGAACGGATTTGGTGCATGACGAGTGTCATCTTCATCCGTGAGGGTGGCTAAAGGGGACCCATCGGGTCCCACAAAGACGGTGTCACTTTCGTAATCAACCGCTTCGTCAAGGTTGTCTTCAATGAGGTCCCGAAGAGTCTTTGACTCATTGCCAGGAGGCGTCATGCTATGTGCCGTGAACAAACCGTGAGGTTTTAAGCGTTCGCTAAAGCACTACCTCTACGAGGATAAATGACAAGTGACATTCTATGGGAATGTCAGTCTGGTGGGGGAGGGCGTAACGGGGTTACACGACGGTTGTAGCGTCTTTCCGAGAGTTTACGGTTAAACTCTCCTTTTGTATTGCATAAAATGCATTATTATATTACTCTTTAGAAAGGTATTAAGTATGAACGTTAAGATATGGTATTCGGTAATACCGTATCTTATCGATTGGGATTCGATAAATCACTAACGCTGTATTAAGTACATCATACACGGATGTCTGGACGATACGTCGTCTAAATAGCAAAGTCTGCATATAATAATTACTATTATAGTAATTAATCTAGTGTAGTGTACTTAGAATAGGACTATTCATAAAATCTTAATGCATAAATATAATCAGTTCTCCTTTTGAGTTTAAGACCACAAGTCGTTCCGACTTGTTCTCTTGTGCACTTCGTGCGTTGGTTCCCTGAACCTTTAAGCTTCTAGCTTGTTCTTGCACTCTGTGCGTTGGTTCTTTGAACCTTAAGCTTATTGCTTGCCTGACTAAAGTCTCTTTCCTCGTTCCTTAGAACAGGGTGACTTTAAGTCGTTTAATTAGTTCCTTAGAACTAAGTGGCTTTTAGCCTTACTCTATTTAGTTCTCTAGAACTAAGAGGCTTCCAGCCTAAAGTCTCCTCTGGCTAAAGAGCTGTGCAGCTCCGCTACAAATACGCATTGAACTCCGTGAATTGAATACATCGAAGCTGGTCAGGTTCATTCATGAGACGCACTGACCATAATGCCTGCAGGTGGTGAGCATAAAGCTCAAGAATCTTGAGGATACTAGCAGTCACATCCGCCTCAAAAGACAACACCCGATCTAATGCCACAGCCTCAAGATTATCGGTCCACTTAAAATCGTTCCACAAACACACGATGTTAAGGAGCTCGTCACAGACGCAATGAAGCAGATCATTGCTGTCATTCTCAAAGTCAAACGCCAGACTTTCCACTTTCCGGAAATAACGGAGTGGAAACAGCGCAGTCTCCGAGATTGCTTCCGAGCCAGCAAGTTTACCACTGATCAAATTGTTGTTGTGCTGCTTTCCTAGGCTTTCTCGATAATTATATCCCCAGATATCAATACAGAAGAGCAGCTCGGGAAAGAACTCGTACGTTTCCCGTAAAATCTCTTCGCCAGGTTCATTTGAACTGTGTTGCTCTTGTTGAGTCTGCTGCTGATACTTATGCGGAACCACAAGCTTTAGCCTTGACTTGTATACACCCATCTTGCGCTCAAAATGAGAATTATTCAGTGCCACTGGTAGTGAATCAACCTCTTTGCATGTCACGTGGCCCTTCACGCAATACAGGTGTGATACCAGTGAGTGCAGCTGCATCGCAACAAGATGCAATTTGCGGATTATCGAGTTCATCTTCTTGCGGTTAAGGACTTCTTTGCCTCCGCTACTACGGGCTAGCGAATACGCTACGTTATCAAAGGACTTCATCCGCGAGCTGATTTGTGACACGAGTTTTCGCTCCCACTTCAAAGCTGACGCGCCCCGGCATCCGAATTCACAGCCTGGCGAGGGCGACGAGTGCAACGGCGAAGATACATTCGCATTCTTAGACGCATTCGTCGGGTGCAGGTAATAGTATGGGTCCCCCTTTGCGATTTCATCGATCAATCGCTTCAGTGTTACCCTCATAACGTACGATTGTGGATCAGAAGATATTACTCGTTCTAGTAGGGACCACAAAAACGGCGGTAGCTCGCGAGGCCACCGAAGCGACGCCTCTTCTTCCATCTTTACGGCCAGAAAATCACCTCCGAGTTTCAAGTTACTCTTTTCAGAAGAAACCTGCGCCGCAACATCTTCTTGCTCATCTGATTCACTTGCCAGGTCATCAAATGCTCCTTCTTCAAACGAATCATCTTCCTCCCACACTCTATCATTTCCATCACCAGGTCGGTCGTCGTGCATATCAGTTTGAATTAATGGCATATTGTTGCCATTCGAAATGCTGTTAAGCTTAACAGCTTCTGTCTTCTTTTCGGCAACTTGGTTATCGACAATAGGTATGTCCACAGCTAGAAAATGCTCTAAGCCAGCTTGCAACGCGTCAGCTCTTTCTTGCAGTGTCTGCTCCTTTCGTATCAATATAGCTTCAAGGTAGGTGTCAAGCTTACCCAACAGCTCTTGTTTTCGAGATTTCGTTCAAGCCGCACGAAGGAGAAGCAACATGCCACTGTAGATCATAAGCAATGCCGCAAAGAATTTCCATCCTTCGACAACTTTTACTGCTGCTTTTCACTTGACGCAATCTATCTTCCTGTATCGAAAGCAAAGTCTTCGCACTCTTGTAATCGGCTTCCACCTCGTTCAGTCGCTCTAACGATGCAATGGCATGATTGTTAGTTCGAATAGTATAGGTGACGATACTATCAACGGTCGACTCAGTGGGCTTCTCTTTGTTCAAACTGCAGTCGTATTGCACACTATATTCAGATACTACTGGTACTTGAACGGGCGACTCCTTTTCGAGCGGAACTTCAGGGTCAACAGACACTGCTTGGTTTTCTTCACTGCTTTCTGCAGATAATTCCATAGCGTTCATCGCACTACCAGGGGTGTTGTGGTCGGTATCCTTCACGACATATGATGGAGAGCTTGCAACACAGCTTTCCTTTATCATTACAAAAGCACAGCAACTATGTCAGACGTGGAAACAGAGCGCTTCAGTAAAGACTGAGGTTGAGCCGTACCTTGTCGGGATATCTGTTGGTGCATCCGATCTTTGCGGCGACATGAAGGCAATCGTTTCTTGGATCGATGCGTTCGAATCCAGCGGCACGACCTCACTTTGTAATATGTGTTCGACTGGATGCTCGTCTGCCGTGGCGTTGTCGCTTGTCAATTGAAAGTTTTGTTCATTTGCGCTTTCATCTTCTTTCTCTGATAGCATCTCTCTGGTCAAACTTTCTGCATCTTTGTTTACGTTGAAGGCGGCAAGCTCGTCAACAGCAAGTTGCGAAGGAACCTCGTTCATAACGCTATCATTTTGTCTAAATTCCTGACAAGCATTGTCAGTGAGCCACATTCAAACTTGACGGTGTTGGTCCCTCATTGACGATTCCTAGATTTCCTGCAAAAGTGTCCGTGTGGTCTGAAAAAGCACCATCGCCAGCGTTATCTGCAACTTTGTCAAGCGACTCCACAAGTACCGTACGAATATTGGGAGGCGGAGAGGAAACATGCTTGTGATGACGCGTTTCAAACATTATGTCATCCGTCATTTCACTATGGAGTGCTAGGTCTTCTTGTGATTCTTGACGTCGTTTGTACATTTAATGGGATCCACGCCCAGTGTAGCTGTGACTTTTTATGAATACGCTTTCCTTAAGCTACATCGTCCGTAGAAAGTGGCGTGCTATACCAGTGTCGTGATTCGTTTTGATCGGAGATGCTTGTCAAGATACTCCAACAGATTGGCATCTATTATCTGTGTTTGGTATTCTCATATGCAAACCAACATTACGAACTCATAACCAGTAATTGAGGAAGGGCGAGTTATTGAAGTTTCGTTCTTTAGAACGAGTTGCAAGAATACGTCAATCAATGCGCGATGCAGCTTGACTTATACTTTGAAGCACATATCTTGACAATTGACGCTATCTGTCACGGGTGAGAATATGTGGTCCATGTGATATAACTTAATAGCGTTGCAGTCGCCCTTACATTCTATAACCGGCATCCCTCTCAGCATTGACATTAGCAAACGTGTTACTGCTGTAGCCGTTCATGAATCGGTAGCCGGCTGGAATTCCACGATTGAAAAAAAGCCACGTTTGCATGTGCAGTGACTCAGGACGGAGTGAAAGGAAATCCCAAACCATATTGGCATCTTTCAAGTGAGAAGCGGGCAGACGATTCTGCGAGTAGATAAAGCTTGGGAAGAGTATTGGGTCGCGAATGAAAAAGATCAGCGTACGAGATCTCAATGACCTTCATCCGTGTATAAATTAAAGCGAAGCCGCATACGGAAACTGAAGGTCGCACTTGTTCACACAAAGCGACACTACAGGGACATAAGTCATCTTGCTTTACTCGTCCTTGCTGACACTATCAGACGCACTTCAATCTCGTCGCCAACACGCAGCATACCCTCCAGAATAATGTCACCTGCGACGCCACTCTTGAAATTCTTCACGTCATCACCAGGCATATTCACATCAAATGTACAGATGGCCATCAGCTTGAGCTTCGAGGAAAAGCCTTGCTTTGGGATGGGAATGCTGCAGCAAATGTACTAGCACACCACGTCCACATTGGACTTGTACAAGGCCAAGATGAGAATAATTGGGGCGTCGTGAGCGACTGTAGCGACCACAAACTTTTATATCGGTTCAAACATTTTAATCTGCTTGTAGTGGGTCACAGTGGCATCGTTCGTAATCCAATCCATTTTGCTCTGCAAAGTATCAAACTTCTGCTTGCGCATGATTTCAAAAAGGTGCTTGACGGTCTGTGTCTGTGGACACACTTCATTACCTGCAACAAGCAGAAACGGGGCATCCATGAAGGCAACATCGTTCTTCATTGTAGCCAGAAGAGACATCAGAGGGACGGATGTGACCTTCTTCTACTCTTTTTGTAATCACACTTGCAGTGAACCGGCTCCAATGCCTCCTCGATCGACAAAATGAGAAAGGACAATTCTTACTCGTCGAAGTCGTTTGCGTAGGAGAAGGGCATCGACATAAATTATTCTGGTAGTCAGTCAGTCAGAATGAAAGGATGTCCCCCATTTTGATCCCAGTATGGTGTCACATATCCATCTGTCATATTCATTTACAAATACTTGGTTCTTTGTCGCTCATTCGACAATTTGCCGACTAAAGAAGGCATGGTAAAGTTGATATGCACGATCGTAGGTACGAAGGAAAGCGTATTTCTTGTGGATATTGACACGAGACAGTTAGTGGGGGAATTAAAGAAGGCTATCAAGGTGGAGAATCCAGATTTTCAATGTTCCGCGCGCAACCTGCAGCTCTTTCCTGCCAAGATGGTAGAGGGCAAGTGGCTGGCCTCGAGCTCGGACGATGTAATAAAGCTGAAGAAGGGCGAGAAGACTCATCACGTTGTAGAGTTAACGAAAGAAGGCCGAAAGCTGCAGATGGACGATTATATTGCCGATTCTCTTTGAAGGTATGGAGGATACAGTAGGGAGACAAATTCACGTGCTGGTGGTGGTTCCTGAGCAATTTACAGCACTTGGTAACAAGAGAAAGCGAAGAAGGTTGATGGATGACGACGCCCCGGAATCTTGGATGAAGGCAATCAAGAACGAGCAGGTTACAGTACTACCATTGACTTGTGAAGATTTGAGAAAGTACTTGCAACGCCCGCTTCGTATGAAAATCCCCGTCACTGAAGAGTTGAGCCAGAAGGTCATGGTGCTAGACGCAACTGGAGAGTGTACTAGCACTTTCTACGACTTATTTGAACCCGAACTACGTGAACGAGTTGGGAGCGAAACTATAGCGATCGTAAGGAATTTTATTAGCTGTCGCCGCGTTGAGTTCGTAACCGAAGTAACATACCATTGGATGTGGGATAATCTCATTGCGACACTGTTGGAGAGCGTGGTAGGCGGGAGCTATGCTCGCCATGCGAATGCATCTTCTTCTACTGTCCTCTATCGACCAGATTTATGCTTCTACTACGGCGATAGAAGTGTGTGCGTATTTTGCGGGGAAGAAAAAGCAAATGGAGCGTTGGACGTGCCGATCAAAGAATTGCACGAGAAACTGATATGGAAGTATGACGATGTGCCATACATTTTTGGCTACGCTGCTGTGGGACTGGAAGTGTGTTTGGTAGCTATTCGTAAAGACGAGATGACAAAACGTGGTGCAAAAGTGGAAATCATCGAAACGTACAATTTGAAGCATCTCAGTAGCCGGCTTTCGTTTTTTCTCGCATTGCTCAATCTTTCGACTCTTTTTCGACCAGTTGTGGATCTTTTTCCCAACTGGCCGCTGAGCATACGCGAGTACGGCACTATCGAACGAGGCAATGGTGTGCAGATATCGTTTGCAGAGGATTGTGTGGTGAAGACGTATCCCTCGGATATGCCAAGTGACACCATCATTCAGAACTTGAAGGAATTACATCGTCGAATGAGGGAACGTTCGGTCCCGAACGTTGTGCAGCTAAAAAGTGGAAACATGAAGAAAAGACACGTAACGCTTTCTCCTGTTGGCCGACTAGCTGCACCTGAGAAACGTCCACCAGCTCCTGACGGCCTTACGCGATATACTCAAGGCGCTAGTGGCACTGCACGCAATCAATATAATGCATCGCGACTTGAGATGGGATAACGTGCCGAAGTACCCAGATGAAGATGACAAGTGGTTTCTGATTGACTTCGACGACGGGGCACTGTCACCGGCTGCAAATGTGAAACATTTGAAGGCGGATTCGCATGCTCCTGAAATACTGTCGTGTCCGTCCCATACGGTCAAGGTCGACATTTGGAGCGTGGGCTACCTCATACAGACGTCGACCATCTTCGATCTTCCGGCTAAGCTGGAGACAATCAAAGCAGAGTGTTTGCAGGAGAGTCCGGAGAAGAGACCCACGGCAGTATCACTCTTGAAGGCAATTGAAGAGCTATTAGGATCTGCATAAGCTTACAAACACAATAGTAAGGATGTGAATAGGATGATGTACCCATTTGCATGTAAATTGAATTACTTGTATGCAGTCAGTACCTCCATATAATCTCCACCTTGTACCATAGAGTCTTTGATAATACGAAGAAACGTGGAGTCCTAATGATACACAAAGATAGCGTACTCAGCCGAGCAACACCTAGTCAACAAAGAGCGTGTTAAGTGGCGCAGAAGTGATACAGTGCTTGAGCCATTATGTATCAATTACTTCACACGTCACGCTTCTCCTAGACTCTCTCCATCACAATGGGTAAAATAAGTGCCGATTCGAGCTCGCAAGCGGAAGAATTCGATTGATGGAAAACAAGTTTATTCCGATAGTTGGCACCCTTCTTCTTGGACTCCCAGCAGCGCTTCTTATTCTTCTCTACAAAATCATCCGCACCGGTTTTCTCGTCCGCCTTCGTCAACAACGCTGTGTTGCTCCTCCGCCATGAAGGTGAATGATATGGTTTAGCTAAAGTCGACTCATCTTCCTCTAGCTGGACCAAATATTCACCTTCATCTCCCCGAATAGTAGACGGCAGACAGCGGTATTGTAATGGGGCCACCTCCGACTATACTGATTACACTGATTACACTGATTACAGTAAAAGCAGGTGCCTCAATTACCTCTCTTACACAAGAGGCAGAGGAAGCTTTACTTCTAAACGATACGCTTAGAAGTTGAGGAAAAGAAAACTGTATTCAATATAGTTAACTATCTTAATAAAACTAATCTGGTTATAACTCTATGTTAACTATATTAAACTACAACTATGTATCTTGACAACTTGCCCACCACTCATTGCGCGCGTCCATTGGTCATTAGTCAGCGTGTTGGTTGATATGATGGCCCATATCAACCAATGAGAGGGCATCTCCAACTTCAAGGAGATCTAGGAACAATATTGTAAGAAAAGATAATATTGTCAAATATTATTAGGTATAATAATATTTTTATTGACACTTCATATAAGTGTCAATATTATGTAACGGGCTCGCCCCGTTACATCACCCCCCCCTCAACCAACAGTCACATTAGTGACTGTTTAATGACTATGGGAAAGGAGCACTTGTTGAATTTTCTTTTCTTCCAACATTTTTACGCTATGACAAAGTCAATGCGCGTCGCTGCCAAGGCAGCCAAAAGCTCGGCTGCACACAGGCGTCCAGCCGCTACTGAGGCTTCACAGCCTCAGCCAGCAGACTCTAATGTGTCTGCTGGAAGTCAATATCAGCCTGAAACGCCTGTTGCAGGTTCACGTAGCGCTTCGCCACGTGAAGATGTTGACCCAAAGTTAGTCGTCGACTACTTTGGTGAGTCGGATGACGCATCCGACTCAAGCCACATGTGTCGCTCCCGGGCTCTCCCCGGGGTGATACCTCGTCGTCGAATGTTACGAAGAGGGATCGTGGTACATTAAGTGAATCATTGTACCGTGAAATGTTCGGGTCGTCTGATGAATCAGACGACTCGCCAAACGAGTCGAAGGATAGTGACTCGGGTGGGGACCGTAAGGGTGATGTCATGCTTCTACTGACATCAATAATCATAGTGTCGGTACTTCTGTTGACACTAACGCTCGTGGTGTCGGTACTTTTGTTGACACCACGCAGGAGGCTTTAGATCGCAACGTTTTGCGTCTTGCTCCTGATCGCAAGCCATGGATGCTATCTAAGCATCTGCTTGATCGTTGGTCTGGAAAGACCAACGAACGGTTTCCCATACCGTTGTTTGATGCGTCAAAGCTTCACGGCCTTGACACCAGTGCGAAGAACTTTCGCACTGAGAACGATTATTACGTCGATGTGTTCCTTGAACATCGATGGTATGGACCACACAAGAAGCGTGAGGCTGACGCATTCCTCCAATCTTGGAACGCGTTTATCACCAACGTTTTAAACGTTGGGAAAAAGGCTTGGTTTCCAAGGCTGTGATGCTAGTCGCAATAAGTTTGAGAAACGAAGCACTTCCGGTGCATGCTATCGTTTGCACCGGTTGTCTAGAGAGGCAGGCCTGTTATGCCTCTCTTGAGGCGACCCATGTCCGGGGTGCCTGAGCACCTCGTCAAGAGCGCCTAAGGAGGCGTACCTCCTTAATGAGCCCTGGTGGAGATCTCACATCTCTTCTGAGATGCGTGAAGGGATTGCTACTTTGCAATCCCTTTACGAACGCGCTGGGCGCTCGTTTTCCGATGGTCCTTCTTTACCATCGGGTGACCCTTTTCGTACTGTTCGACAAGGCCGGGAACGCCGGCCATCAGTTGGGCCCGAGGTTCCCAGCTACCCGCCGAAGGCGGATAGCCACGCCACCGGACGAGATAACTCGTCCGACGTCCCTTCACCTCGCGGTGATTTAGTAAGCGTTCCACGAGGAAGCGCTTCCCGCCATGGGAGTCCACCAGACGGATGCGGTGGTAAAGGGAAACACCCTGTCCGATTCTTTCATCGGACTTGTCTGCCAAGTTAGACGGGTTTGCCCGTGTAACTCGTGAGCTACGTTGTGATGTTGATCACGAACGGGATAAGCGTCGCCGCTTAGAGGACATTTTGCGACAGCTTGGGTTTGACCATGAGAAGTCTCGGGCAAACAATGCTGTCGCACTGTTGGAGAATGAACGGCGACTTCATTCTCTAAGTAACGAGCTGGCGACATAAAAAATATAAAAAACCCTAAAACAAAATTTGTTAAAAAAAAAAAAAAAGGACTTGAAAAAAAAATTAAAAAAACAAAAAAAAAAAAAAAAAGATGCGTACGCATCCTGCGTGGCTAATCGATCGTGTATGCGTTGCCTAGGCGGCGCAATACACGAAACGGGCCGATGTACTTGGGCAACAATTTATTGCTGCTCACGTTAGTCACTCCATGTTTAGGTAGGTTTACTGTTGACAGTAAAACTAAATCACCTTCAATAAATGTCTGAGCATTTGCCCTTCCATTATTGTCTGCGTTTCGCTTTTTGCTTGCCCACCGCTTCTGCGATATAGTCTTGCACGAAACGGACTACCGCTTCACGAGTCAGCAGGAAATCCTCGGCTGACTCGTTGCTTTTGGCTGCAGTGCATTGTGAATGCACTGCAGAGATATCGGTTACTAACTCAGTGAGAACATTACTGTTCTCACTTTTGATACCTCGGACGATGCTGATATCTTCAGCATCGTTATTAGTAATAGCGTCATCGCTCTTACTTTCTTCCTCTTCACCGAGGTCGAATGGTATGAACTTCGGTTACTTTCGCGTCGACCATAACGTCGTCGCGTGATGAGCAAGAGACAGATTGGTTCTCGCTCGAGCGAGTCCCTCCCCCCTTAAATTAGAGTCATCCTCTACTAAGGTGGGAACACTTGGATGGCGAAGGCCATTCACGTAGAACGGTGTATGCGTCGTGGACGCATGCACTGAGTTGTTGATGGCGAATTCGACCATCGACAAGAACTCACTCCAACTCGTAAACGAGTGAACGTACCCTCGAAATATCTCTTAGAGGACGCGATTGGCGCGTTCAGTCTGACCATCAGTTTCTGGATGGTTAGAAGTAGACATTGTGAGCCGTGTTCCAAGTGTTTGGAACACGGAACGCCAAAATTCAGCCGTGAGCCGGGGGTCCCTATCGGACACAAGTTCACGGGGTAACCCGTGCAATCGAAAGATTGTATCGGTAATCACTCGAGCACAGCCCTCTGCTGTGATCGACTCAGGTACAGCAACAAGATGAACCATCTTGCTGAACCTGTCCACAAACACGAGAATACCATTATTCCCGTGAGTGTCTTTGGGAAACCCAAAGACGAAGTCCAGTGATACGGACTCCCAGCACTCTGCCGGAACAGGTAGAGGCTGCAATGGTGCACGGAGTGAAGGACTAGGCTTCACTCGTTGACACACCTCGCAAGCACGCACGTACTTGCGCACAAACTTATACTAGCGTGGCCAGTAAAAGTCGCGACTGACCGTGAGGTAAGTCTTCTCACGGCCGCGATGCCCACTTATTGGTGCATCGTGACATTCAAACATGATCCATAACCTGATATCATGTTGTGGCGGTACAAATACACAAGGCGTGTCGTTGTTGACGGCTGTGTAGTACAGTAAGCCGTTCCGCTGGGTGTATCGATCGAGAGAAGATCGATACATGGCAGGCAAGCGCTTCTTAGTTTGCGTGGTTGGTTACTTGAGATACTCCATCAGGCGTACAAGATCATTATCTTGTGCGCATGCCCTTCTAATGTCGTCGAGCTTACTCGACGACAAGACGCTGGTACTCAGCGTGGCGACAGTGATGTTTACATCACTGTCGGATTGCACAGTCGGCTCTGGTGGCATTTAACCGTGCGCGTAGCGCAGGAGGACTGGAAGGTTGGGCTTCCACCGGGGGACCCGGACCTCCGTTCCAACCAGTAGGGCGCCCTGCACCTACTGGTCCCGACCGTTTTTTTGGACGTTCTGCCGGTACAGCACCCTCATGATGGGCATCCACTACTTGCACCGATATCGGCGCTGGCGCACGGCACTCTGCCGCGCGATGTCCTGGATTGCGACAACGATAGCAAACCATTTGACGCCCGGTGCGAGCGTCACCTTTATGGGATGAAAGACACGTCGCCGTTCACCCGACGACCCAATCACGTCGATCTCCATAGGTTCTGGACCAGAAGTCCGGGGAAAGGTGACGACCGAGGGTTTGGTATATGCCTTTGTGACCCTAAAGTCTTCACGGAGTGCGATGGCAAATGTTTCCTCCAATGTGGCAGGCTCGGCGCGCTCCAGCGATAAGCGGGTATGCCCCTCACGCAAACCATCCACAAAGACATACCTGCGTGTACATGTCGATGGGGTGCGTGATAATACACGACGCCAGATGCCTAGCCATCTGTACGTAGTCGCGCATCGCCATTTTACCCTGTCGCATCGACAGGAATCTTGATCGCACCAGTTTCTCCTCTTGTGGTGGCTCGAAAGCAAGAAGAAGATCGTCCTGGATGGTATCCAAGGTAGGGAATGCGTGCTCGTCCACAACGAGCTTACCAAGGGCCCACTCCTTGGCCTTCCCGGTAAGGCGGGAAAGAAGAAAGTTAACCTTCGCCTGGGGAGCCTCAAGAAGTCTCGAGGCGATGGCGATATCAACTTCTCGGAACCACCGATTCAGCGACAACCGGTCCTTAACTTCTCCAGAGTAGGAGGAGGTTTCCATCTTCACGGCCTCATTACGTGAAGGACGCGAGGGAGTTAAGCCTCGCCGGTTGGATTCGGCGAGCTCGCGTGCCATAAACCATGTATGGCGAGACGTTGCACGTTAAGGGTCGCTGATCTCATCAGCGACGCGACGAATGCCTCTCCCGATATCGCCGCGAGGCGATTAAGGGCATCCCACTCAACACCAGTAAGATGGGGGAAGGTCGCGTGCTCCAGAAATAAATCTGGAGCGTCAAAGTACGACGATTCGCTCATCCCAAACTCGGGCATAGGAAGGACCACTAAGTGCTACCAGGTGTAACGGGGCTAGAACGTACCGTCACTAGCTTACACGCGCGCTTGAGGAAGACGCAAGCCCAAGTATTAGGTATTAAGCAAATTTAACTCTGACTTTTACTTTGGTTTTAATTCGTACTAATTACGAAGATTTTAGTCGTAATAAATACGACAGTGTTCCCGCCTTTCGGGAACCACACAATTTCAGGTTAATTCATCATTGGTCCATATTGGGACTTTAGGCCCCAATAAAAACCAATAAACCAAATTATCACGCTGTGCCCGCTATTCGGGCCCAGCACATGTCTACATATGTATTTGTTTATTTGTGTTAACTATGTGTGTAATGTAGCCCATTACATTGAGACAATAACAGGCTAGTGCTGTTCCTGCCGGGTCGACGTGTATACGTCGACCCGAGTCCTTGAAGATTGATGTCTCCAAGTACAAGGCAGTCGAAAGCGACTCCTTGTTAAGATGGTTCGTCGAGCCCGACGATACCATTGAGGCTCGTCGCATCGATGACGATGCGATGAAGGTCAAGTTCGCCATGTCGAACTTGGCAGGCGTGCCAAAGCTTAGACCTTAGGGCTCAAACTGCACGACCCATACGTTTTCCCAACGTATGACGTCCTAAAGGCGCGTCTCAAACACACGTTTGAACCGCCTCGCGCCGAATTCAGGGCTCGGGCTCAGCTCCTGAATTTGAAACAGGGTAAGAGTGATATACACGCTTACGCCCAACACGTACGATACCTCGTTAGTTGTATCGTGCTTAACCCAATAGATGAACACACGCAGGTTACTGTGTTCATTAAGGGTCTGACAGATGGCCCTGTCAAGACCCACCTGTTCCGCTTGGAACTAGAATCGCTGGATCAAGCGATCTCAGCAGAGGAACAGGAGGACTTTAGCCTACAACAGGCTCACGTCCACTCGGGATCCTATCGTCCACCGAGACGACAGGAGGGCGGAGGTCCAGAACCAATGGACCTCTCCTATGTAGAGATCGGGCGACCTCGCTCTCCAGGGTACAAGCGATTGCAAAAGTGCAATCGCTGTCAAAAGTTGGGCCACTACGCTTATGAGTGTAGTGCACCACGTCCAGTGTCTCGTAACACTGGGAGTGACGATCAACCGTCTGCCAAGAAGGGCCAGAGACGTGGGTCCCACGTTGCTGCAAAATCGCAACAACGTGGCGGACCATCAAAAAACAATCGGGGTAAGTAGGGGCGGAGCGCCTTACTGATCCAGCAACATCAAGAGAGTTCGCGGGACTCTTGACGAAGGTTGCTCCCAACACACAGTCACTGTGTGTTGCCGCTCCCAGTGATGAGGTATCTCTCATCACCTTGAAGATCGAAGTGACAAAGAACATGTCACTTCGCGCCCTAGTTGATTGTGGGGCTTCGAACAACTTTTTTCGACACCAACCGCTAGATGATCGTAGGCTCAAATATGTTGAGCGCGAGACCCCTCATTGGAGGGGGACGGTGCGCCTTGCAACTGGCGCATCCGTAACAGTAGCGAAACGTGTAGTGGGAATTCACTACACGCTTGAAGGCAAAAAGTACGATGATAATTTCATCGTACTTGACCTGGATGACAAATTTGATGTCATCCTAGGATTACCATGGCTCAGAAGGTACGAGCCATGGGTCAGCTGGCAGCATTAAACCGTGAAAATGCCTGCCGCTTGTTCATCAGATGGCCATCTGATGAACGTCTTGGAGCGTTCACAAGCGTGTGAATGTACTACGAGTGAGTGTGATGGCCTCACTTGTGGTTCAGTCGTTAGTACGACTGCACAAGAACTCAGCGTGGCCGACAGTCACGCTGTGGAGCAAGCTGCCGGCGGCTGTGCACAAGCACAGGCAGCGCCGAAGGTCCACCACTCGACTTATTCGAGTGGACCGGGACATGAATGCTCGCCTAGAGGGCAGCATTCACCGAAGAGTAAACCAGGTGACCAGTTCCAAAGCGGCAACACGGTAATCCTAGATCAACTGGAGAGTTGATCGTAGAGGATCTCGCTGTGGTTGCGCCACCACAGCTAGAGGAAGTCGATGGAACAAGTTCCATCGAGCCTGCGGGAATAAGTCCCCAGGAAATAATCACTGAGGGAATAAGTCCCCAGTGCCCTGAGGGAATAAGTCCCCAGGAAGTAACCGAGACGTTGAACGTCTTGGTTAATGACGGATCAAACGTAGGAGCTTATACGCTTGATCTGATCGCGCCTCCGAAGTTAACTTCGGAGATAACTCAGTTGCCTACGCTAGAACCTAAAAGGTTCTTGCGTGTTCTGCGTAGTGGCAAAGTCAAGCAGATCTGTGTGCTCGTCGTAGAGGACGAGTACAGGACTGACATTCGGTCAGCAACAGTTTTTGCCGAGAACGAACGGGTTCTCAGCAGCTCATCAATCGACGAAAGTGTCCTTGATGAGAAGACTCGGATCGAACGATATACATCGCAATCCTGGGAGTTGCTGAAGTCAAGTACTTTGCACAAGGATTTGGTCGAATTCAAGGATGTATTCCCTGAATCCGTTCCGTGCGAGTTGCCTAAGGATAAAGGTAATCGACACGAGATCGACCTAGTTCCTGGCACAAAATATTGTGTCATGAAGCAGTGGCCACTGCCTCAGGAACAGGTCGAGGCGATCGACAAGTTCTTTGTCGATCGCCTAGCAGCGGGCCATGTGAGGGAGTCAACTTCACCTCACAGCTCTTCGACCTTCTTTGTGCGCAAGGCCACAGGAGGGTGGCGGAAAGTACACGCGTTCAACAAGTTGAACGCTGCAACGATACCGGCGCAAACGCCGATACCGAGAAAGGAAGTAATCATAGATAGTATGTCTAAGAGTACCATCTTTTCGTCCATGGATCTGATGGATGGTTTCTATCAGATTCTAATGCGTGAACGGGACATCCCGTACACAGCAGTGAGCACTCCCAGTGGTTTGCTCTGGGAATGGTTGGTGATGCCGCAAGGGCTTAGTAATGCACCAGCCACATTCAATAGATGTGTTTCACATCTATTGAGACCGGTGCGCGAATTCGCACCGAGCTACTTCGATGATGTGTTCGTCCATAGCCGGTCTATGGACGGGAAAACAGATGTGGAAGTCCATAGACTCCACGTCCGTAAGGTTCTTACACTTATGCGCGAGCATAAGTTGTACGCCAACCTCAAGAAGTGTATATTCGCAGCTAGCGAAATACCGCTTCTTGGGTGCATCGTCGGAAAGAACGGCCTACGCCCTGATCCAGAAAAGATGAAGGCGATCATCGACTGGCCAGTGCCAGTCGATGTCAAAGGACTAAGGAAGTTCCTTGGGCTAGAGGCGTACTTGCACAAGTACTCACGCAACTACGCCGAAATGACAGTACATCTTTCTTGTTTACTCAAGAAAAATGTAAAGTGGAACTGGAACGCTGACTGTCAGCGTTCCTTTGAACGTATACGACTTCCAGGTATGTCTTGGCACGCTGGCATTTGGCCACTTTCTCAGTGTGGCGCAGGGTCTGTTACCAGTGTTGACGTTGTCCGACTGCTGGACCGCGTCTACGATGCCAGGTCGCGGCAGCATCAAAGCGCTAATAATCGGGTGGACGGGGGAAGCTTTCAACATTAAAGTCGGAGCGCGGTCGGCAAAGTTTTCAGCATATATGTCGAAGCGCGGCACTAGCTGGCGGCCTGGCTCGGACAAAGAAGATCCATCACCGTTTTAAGCCTAGCATGAACCCTTGGTCATGACGGCCGTCAATGGCACAAGAGTTGTCAGGACAGTGCTGCAGCACGACATGGTTGCTGCACGGCTGCGTTATATCCCAGCACCAAAGCACTGAAGTCGGTACCAGGTCCATCCTCGCCGGAAGCGCGAAGCGAACCTTTGCGTACCGCCGCGCAACGCGAAAGAGCATCCAGCACCACCAAAGACGCGCACTACGTCACGCTGTATAGTGAGCGTTTCCAGCGATCGATCTCCATCAGCTGGATGTGATGAGCTAGCGCGTAATGTCTTAGTAGGTGAGTGCTGGTGGTGGTACTGGTGCCTTGAGCCGCAGCATCGTCTCCCCTCTAGTCCACTCTCGATTGCAGTATATCTCCGTCGTGAGCATGAGGCCATGTAAGGCAATGAAGTGTCTATGTCCATCCATAGGGACCACTGTCGCCCGACTTGTGCTTCTGGCAAGCGTGCGGCGACAAGTCGAGCTCGCGATTCGATTGCAACTGAATGGCGTCTGCCACGCGGCCACGGTAGTTGCCAAGGTCAAAAACGAAGTGCTTCGATACCTGCAGACACCCGCTCCTTCGCGACATCGCGGACGAACCTGTCCAGCATCTGTTAGCCGTGGAGCTTTCCAGAAAGCAAGCACTACGCGACACCACGATAGTAGCTGCAGCTGAGCACGAGCACGACGAGCAGAGAAACCGCACGACGTGAAGAGATTACTGACGTCGCGCATAGTGCTGAGCTGCTACAGCCCAGCTGCAAGAGCCTATAGATATCGCAGCAAACAAAACCATCTCACAGTAAGGGATAACTGCGGCTCAATTGCCAACGGAGAGTCGTCCACACAAGTGTATAGGCTTGACGCACTTGTCTACGGTCGCTTTCGTTCCCACATCAACGCATAGACCTTACGTCAGCGACAGGAAACGTCGGATTCTGGCAACGTCGGACTCTAAATGTCAAGAAGCCTCATCTTGTGCCACGAACTCGTCAGCTTGTTTATTTATTGAGACTTGACGAACGTTCATCATCGAAAAGGAATCAAACAAAGTCACTACCAGAACCGTTTCAATACTGAGCTTCATATCGTCTCAGCAGTATCCGCGTGTGATGGCGCAGTAGTTGTCACTGGCTCAACAATCGATGCCTCCTTCACTGAGGACGTGTTGTCCAATGCGTTTTCACGCTGTTCGGGTGACGACAGTTCGAGCACGAGTGCGTACAATTGCTACGGGGGGTCCTATGAGCTTTTGCTTTGTACCTGAAAAATAATACAGTATGCAAACGACTTGTAAAGTAGAATTAATATTTATCGTTTATTCTGGTTATAAAAGTAATGTACTGAGATAGAGCTAGTGGCAGCACAAGGACGACATATTTGTAGATACGTCGTCCCCCAGCAGTTATTGAATACCTAACCAAACACAAGTCGGTATGATTCGATGCAGCTCATCTACATTCGTCATACTTACTCGGCTTTTAACAAAAGCCAATTGAGAAGTTGATTCTATCGTGATACATTTCCCACCAGACAGAAACAAGCAGATAGACAAGCAGACATCGGTGTTCGTTGAATCAACATACTTTACTCTAATAGAACGCAACAGGTGTTTGTGATTTACTTGCTTTAGCATATTGTTCTTAAACTTGCCTGCGTACAAACGCATTCATTCAGAATCACTCAGGAAAAGTGCAGTTAACAGACATGCTTTTAGAAAAAAAGTAATACGACCACGTTCTTCCAAACTTATTTATTCGAACATATTTGTTTCGAAGATACAGTATGTTTATTGCGCCCCGTGGCAGGAAAACGACAAGACGTGCCTGCATGTCTGTTAAGTAAGCGTTTACTGCTATAACCTAAATGACACAATGAGATCACTCCTAGATTGTGACTAGTTTATTCGCATTTCCAGGTCTCGAAATGGCCATACCTTTCTACTTGATGAAGCTGCTTCAGTTCAGTTTCGCTCTCGACTTCGACAGCGGTCACCTCACAATTTGTTGCTTTTTATCGTTGGATTCTCTACAGGCATGTCTTGACGACTTCAGACAAGTCAACCTATTACAAGTACCCTTCGTAATAAACAGAAAACAACACCATCGCATGTCTTCAACTTACTGTTTAAACGGTCGATATCAATTATTGCGAAGCTAGATAGAGGTAGACTCATCCTGCGATAGCGTTGTCTGTTCTTAATTAGCTACAACAAATCCTTCTCTGAGTACCAATTTGAAACTTACGGTGCACCGGCGTGAATGCTTTGCGCGGTGGATTAAGAGGCGCCGTTGTTTCTTTCTTATAATTGAAGATTAAGTGCTTGGTCTTCAGCACTTTGCCTTCACGCGGTGTGCGTAGTCCTCGTCGACATCACTAAAATTCTCCAACGTACGCTCCTGCACCTGCTCGGAAGCATTCACAAGCAAAGTGGTGATATTTTCCGCAAGTTAGTCACGAGCTGCCTCACTTCAACACCTTGCGGTGGAAAACATGAACTTGCGTGAGGGTGTTAGTTTACAATGTGTGATGGATAAAAGCAAGTTGCTCAATTCGGCAAAGTAGTTGTGTGGGTTCCTCTTCAATACCAAACACCCGACTTCTTTGGTTAGTATTTATGCGGCCAACCTTTGTCACATCAACCGCAATTAGTTTCTTGGCTTGCTCAGGAGTCATCGTCTGGATACGCAACGTCTAGGAAGGGAATTCGCTACCTTCAATGGCTTCGAACAAATCTTGATTGGCGATGTCGGGTCGGCACCAGCAAGAAAGGCACCTTCGTCCGCAGGCATATTGCGGATACCTTGGTACGTATTGAAATGGTACTTCACACAAGTCATCTTTCCACTCAGCATTGACATTAGCAAACGTGTTACTGCCGCAGCCGTTCATGAATCGGTAGCCGGCTAGAATTCCACGATGTCAGAAAAGCCACGTTTGCATGTGCAGGACGGAGTGAAAAAAATCCCAAACCATGGCATCTTTCAAGTGAGAAGCTGGCAGACGATTCTGCGAGTGGATAAAGCTTGGGAAGAGTATTGAGTCGCGAATGAGAAATATCGGCGTACGAGATCTTACTGACCTTCTCCCGTGTATAAATTAGAGCGAAGCCGCATACGGAACTGAAGGTCGCACTTGTTCACACAAAACGACACAATAGCGATGCAAGTCATCTTGTTTTCTTCGTCCTTGCTGACACTATCAGGCGCACTTCAATCTCGTCGCCAACACGCAGCATACCCTCCAGAATAGAGTCACCTTTGACGCCACTCTTGAAATTCATCACGTCATCACCAGGCATATTCACATCAAATGTACAGATGGCCATCAGCTTGAGCTTCGAGGAAAAGTCTCGCTTTGGGATGGGATGCTGCAGCAAATGTACTAGCACACCACATCCACATTGGACTTGTACAAGGCCAAGATGAAAATAATTGGGGCGTCGTGAGCGATTGTAGCGGCCACAAACTTATATATATGTGCAAACCTTATAACCTGCTCGTGTGAGCTACAGTGGCATCGTTCGTCATCTGATCCACTTTGATCTGCACAGTATTGAAATTTCTGTAAGCCGATGATCTCAATAGCAGCAAAAAAGTACTTGGACGTCTTTGGCTACGGATACACTTGATTACTGGAACAAGTAGAAACGGGCATCCATGAAGGCGATGACAACGTTCATCATTGTCGCCAGAAGAGACATAGGAGAGAGAGAGAGAGGGGGGAGGTTTTTCCTCTGTTGCGTGCGCTATGGGGGGGCAAGCGTAGCGTGCGAACCGTAAGGGGAGCACCAACCCTGTTACCCCCGGGTTGAAAGGAATGACGACCGCGGTTACCATCCCTTCTTCCGAAAGTTCCTGCTATTCTACGTCAGCCTTCAAGCCGCCGACTTGATCGCCGAGCGCGAATCCCGGTCCCACGAAGTGAACTTGCCGAGAACGTAAATTGATCGGCCCCGTCCAGGTGCATCAGCGGTCGATCGGGACTGATCGGTGTGGTGCCCGGCGCTTCTTGCGATCATTGAGCCACTGTTTACACCTCGGGCTTTATGCACGATTTCACGTGCCCTTTTCCGAGTGTCCCCCGTGACGCCCGACGTCTCGAGCCAGCAGATTGAGCTAGCGAGGCGAAGAATGACAAAGTCCTGGTAGAAGCACTCCAGACATCTTACCAATCCTTGATTTTTGAAATAGACGGTCTGATACTACTACATAGGAGAGAGAGAGTGAGGGGTTATGCTGGTCTATTTACAGGGAATTAAAATTATGTGCAAGAGACAGACATAGGAGAGATGGAAGTGACCTACTTCTCTTGTTTTTGTAGTTATTCCTCCCTCCCTGTCTCTGGTGCCGCCTCGCTTGATTAGAAAGAACAATTTTGACCCGTCTGAGTCGTTTACTTAATTAAAGTAAGGGCATCGATATGTTATTCTGGTAGTCAGCCAATCAGAGTGAAAGGATATCCCTCATTTTGGCCCCAGTATAGTTAGTTTCACATACAATCAGTCATATTCTATGACGAATCATATTGGTCGTTCCTTCTCGCTCATTCGTTAATCTGCCAGAAGAAGAAGGAATGGTAAAGTTGATATGCGCGATCGTTGGTACGAAAGAAAGCGTATTTCCTGTGGATATTGACAAGAGACAGTTGGTGGGGGACTTAAAAGATGCGATCAAGGCGAAGAGGATGTACCAGTTTCCGGCGGATGAACTGCAGCTCTACCCTGCCAAGATGGTAGAGGGCAAGTGGCTGGCCTCGAGCTCGGACGATGTAAAACAGCTGAAGAAGGGCGAGAAGACTCATCACGTTGTAGAGTTAATGAAAGAAGACCAAAAGCTGCAAGGAGAGGACTATATTTCTGATCTCCTTGAAGGTATGGAGGACCCAGTAGGGAGACAGATTCACGTGCTGGTGGTGGTTCCTGAGCAATTTACGGCAGTCGGTAACGAAAGGAAGCGGCAAAAGGTGGATGAAGACGCGTTGGACGCTTGGATAAATGCAATCAAGAATGAGCAGGTTACAGTACTACCATTGACTTGTGAAGATTTGAAAAAGTATCTGCAACGCCCGCTTCGTATTAAAATTCCTATCTATGAACGGTATTATCGGGTTATTTTTTCAAATCACGACATTGGAAACTGTGCTCGCGCTTTCGACAAACTATTTGAATCCGAACCACGTGACAAAGTTGGGGACAAAAATATTAGGATTGTGGGAAATTTTATTGATTCTCCCAGCATTAGGTCCGGAACTGAAGCGACATACCATTACACGTGGGATAATCTCATTGCGACACTTCTGGAGAGTGTGATAAACGGGAGCTATGCTCGCAACACGAACGCGTTTACTTTTACTGGCCTCTATCGACCAGACTTATGCTTTTACTACGGCACTAGCAATGTGTGCGTGTTTCGCGGGGAAGAAAAAGCAAATGGAGCGTTGGACGTGCCGATCAAAGAATTGCACGAGAAACTGGAATGGATTTATGACGATGCGCCATATATTTTTGGCTACGCTGCTGTGGGACTGGAAGTGTGCTTGGTAACTATTCGGAAAGACGATATGATGGAACGTGGCGCAAAAGTGGAAACCATCGAAACGTACAATTTGAAGCATCTCAGTAGCCGGCTTTCGTTTTTTCTCGCATTGCTCAATCTTTCGACTCTTTTCCGACCAGTTGTGGATCTTATTTACAATTGGCCGCTAAGCATACGCGAGTACGGCACTATCGAACGAGGCAATGGTGTGCAGATATCGTTTGCACAGAATTGTGTGGTGAAGACGTATCCCTCGGATATGCCAAGTGACAGCATCATTCAGAACTTGAAGGAATTACAGCGTAGAATGAAGGAACGTTCGGTCCCGAACGTTGTGCAGCTTATGGGTGAAAACAAGAAGAAAAGACACGTAACGCTTTATCCTGTTGGTCGACTTGCTGCACCTGAAAACGTTCACCAGCTCCTGACGGCCTTACGCGATATACTCATGGCGCTAGTGGCACTGCACGCAATTAACATTATGCATCGCGACTTGAGATGGGATAATGTGCTGAAGTACCAAGGTGAAGATGACAAGTGGTTTCTGATTGACTTCGACGACGGAGCACTGTCACCGGCTGCAAACGTGAAACATTTGAAGGCGGAATCGCATGCTCCTGAAATACTGTCGTGTCCGTTCCATACGGTCAAGGTCGACATTTGGAGCGTGGGCTACCTCATTCAGACGTCGACCATCTTCGATCTCCCGGCTAAGCTGGAGACAATCAAAGCAGAGTGTTTGCAGGAGATTCCGGAGAAGAGACCCACGGCAGTATCACTCTTGAAGGCGATTGAAGAGCTATTAGGAGCTGCATAAGTTTACAAACACAGTAGTAAGGAGTGAATAGGATGATGTACCCATTTGCATGTAAATTGAATTACTTGTATGCAGTCAATACCTTCATAAAATCTCCACCTTGTACACCATAAAGTCTTTGATAACACGATGAAACGTGGAGTCCTAATGATACACAAAGATAGCGTACTCGGCCGAGCAGCACCTAGTCAACAAAGAGCGTGTTAAGTGGCGCAGAAGTGATACAGTGCTTGAGCCATTATGTATCAATTACTTCACATGTCACGCTTCTCCTACGATTCTCTCTCTCCATCACAATGGGTATGATAAGTGCAGATTCGAGCTCACTAGCGGAAGATTTCGATTGATGGAAAAGCAAATTTGTTCCGATAGTTGGCACCTTCCTCTTCGACTCCCAGTAGCGCTTCTTGTTCTTCTCGACGGAAGCATCCGCACCGGTTTTCTCGTCCGCCTTCTCAACAATGCTGTGCTGCTCCCCCGTCATGAAGGTGAATGATAAGGTTCAGCTAAAGTCGACTTATCTTCCTCTAGCTGAACCAAATATTTGCCTTCATCGCCTCCAAATAGTAGACGTCAGCCAGCGGTGTGGCTTCTTTGGTAACGCAAGTGCTATCGTCGTCGCTGTCACTGCTGCGGTCGGTGTTAGATTCATGGATGATAGTCGTCCGCGTACATCTCCACCGGTCTGGATATATTTCGCAGGCTCAGCTGGGTGGCAGCGCACTTATGCGTTCGAGGCAGCACCACACCAATAAAAAGTGCGTCGTACACCAACGCGAATAGGTAAACTAACACGCCAGCTCACGACTTCCAGGTATGTCTTGGCACGCTGGCATTTGGCCACTTTCTCAGTGTGGCGCAGGGTCTGTTACCAGTGTTGACGTTGTCCGACTGCTGGACCGCGTCTACGATGCCAGGTCGCGGCAGCATCAAAGCGCTAATAATCGGGTGGACGGGGGAAGCTTTCAACATTAAAGTCGGAGCGCGGTCGGCAAAGTTTTCAGCATATATGTCGAAGCGCGGCACTAGCTGGCGGCCTGGCTCGGACAAAGAAGATCCATCACCGTTTTAAGCCTAGCATGAACCCTTGGTCATGACGGCCGTCAATGGCACAAGAGTTGTCAGGACAGTGCTGCAGCACGACATGGTTGCTGCACGGCTGCGTTATATCCCAGCACCAAAGCACTGAAGTCGGTACCAGGTCCATCCTCGCCGGAAGCGCGAAGCGAACCTTTGCGTACCGCCGCGCAACGCGAAAGAGCATCCAGCACCACCAAAGACGCGCACTACGTCACGCTGTATAGTGAGCGTTTCCAGCGATCGATCTCCATCAGCTGGATGTGATGAGCTAGCGCGTAATGTCTTAGTAGGTGAGTGCTGGTGGTGGTACTGGTGCCTTGAGCCGCAGCATCGTCTCCCCTCTAGTCCACTCTCGATTGCAGTATATCTCCGTCGTGAGCATGAGGCCATGTAAGGCAATGAAGTGTCTATGTCCATCCATAGGGACCACTGTCGCCCGACTTGTGCTTCTGGCAAGCGTGCGGCGACAAGTCGAGCTCGCGATTCGATTGCAACTGAATGGCGTCTGCCACGCGGCCACGGTAGTTGCCAAGGTCAAAAACGAAGTGCTTCGATACCTGCAGACACCCGCTCCTTCGCGACATCGCGGACGAACCTGTCCAGCATCTGTTAGCCGTGGAGCTTTCCAGAAAGCAAGCACTACGCGACACCACGATAGTAGCTGCAGCTGAGCACGAGCACGACGAGCAGAGAAACCGCACGACGTGAAGAGATTACTGACGTCGCGCATAGTGCTGAGCTGCTACAGCCCAGCTGCAAGAGCCTATAGATATCGCAGCAAACAAAACCATCTCACAGTAAGGGATAACTGCGGCTCAATTGCCAACGGAGAGTCGTCCACACAAGTGTATAGGCTTGACGCACTTGTCTACGGTCGCTTTCGTTCCCACATCAACGCATAGACCTTACGTCAGCGACAGGAAACGTCGGATTCTGGCAACGTCGGACTCTAAATGTCAAGAAGCCTCATCTTGTGCCACGAACTCGTCAGCTTGTTCATTTATTGAGACTTGACGAACGTTCATCATCGAAAAGGAATCAAACAAAGTCACTACCAGAACCGTTTCAATACTGAGCTTCATATCGTCTCAGCAGTATCCGCGTGTGATGGCGCGGTAGTTGTCACTGGCTCAACAATCGATGCCTCCTTCACTGAGGACGTGTTGTCCAATGCGTTTTCACGCTGTTCGGGTGACGACAGTGCGAGCACGAGTGCGTACAATTGTGGCGAAGTACAAGATGTCGTGTCCCTGATTCTAGGTGGGACATCGAACAGTTAGCCGAATGATGCTGGGACGCATCGTTACCGTTGACAGTTGAGGTAAACCTGTTGGTATCTACTGTAGTCTAGTCTAACAGAGGGGGTTGTGACCTACGAGGTTTTTCCCTCCTCAATCCCAAAGTTGCTCAGTGGGAAGCAAGTGTTCCGTGTTCTCTATTCCCTACTCTGTCTTGTTCACCCTACAGAACAACGACACTCACCTGCGCAGTGATAAGTGTGACAGGCTATGAGCCCAAGTCTTCTTGCACTGTCCAAGTAACACGTAACAAATCAACCCAATTTCTGGATACTGTGACGTCTGGTATTGCATCTAGTGGATTGAGTGGGGAGTTTGCCACCGCAACCGCGCAACCAGCTATCCCATTACCTGGATCAAAATTTCCAGCGAGAAGGCCTAATGCTGGTGGTCGACTACCTGAAGCTGACAACAAACCGCCGATCATGCATGGAAGTTTTGATCTGTCTGCGGTTGAGTTGGAAACGTTCTTACGCCGCATTCATGTGTGGGGTGTAATTGACAATGAGTCGGGTGTACAAGCTTCGACAACAGTTACACAATTTGCGTTGATGGATAATGTTGCTCGTGGTGCTATTCTGCATGGTATTTCAACAGCAGATGCTGAGCTTGTCTGTCACGAGGCAAGCGCTCACGCGATGTGGTCGCGCTTTGTCGATAAGCAAATCAAGAGAGAGTATGCGAATTACATCTTTGCACGACAACTGCTGTATGCAAACAAGTATACGCATGATAGAAACATGAATGATTGGCTACGTGAGATGGAACTTTAGCGGAATGAGCTGCAACATTACCAAAAGTCCTCTCTGATGAAGAGTTCGCTGAGATTATTTTGAGCAATGTGTTGCAGACACATCGTGAGGTTGTTAGGCAATTCTCAAAACATTACGACCCTGTGATTCAGCGTTTGGCTCCGTCGTCGGCACAAGTGATGAATGCTCTTCGAGCAGAATCGGAGTTGGATGCCCGAAGTAACGAAACACATATATCCAATATTTGTGCTGCTCTAACTGCGAAGTAGCCAAACAAACGGTCACACAAACACTATCAGCAACCCTAGAAAGAGAAGCCTGCTGTTGACACCAAGCAGCAGGCTTTAGACCGCAACGTTTTGCGTCTTGCTTCTGATCGCAAGCCTTGGATGCTATCTAAGCATCTGCTTGATCGGGTTCCATACCGTTGTTTGATGCGTCAAAGCTTCACGGCCTTGACGCCAGTGCGAAGAACTTTCGCACTGAGAACGATTATTACGTCGATGTGTTCCTTGAACATCGATGGTATGGCCCACACAAGAAGCGTGAGGCTGATACGTTCCTCCAATCCTGGGACGCGTTTATCACCAACGTTTCAAACGTTGGGAAAGAGGCTTGTTTCAAAGGCTTGATGCTAGCCGCAATAAGTTTGAGAAACGAAGCACTTCCGGTGCATGCTATCGTTTGCACCGGTTATCTAGAGAGGCAGGCCTGTTATGCCTCTCTTGAGGCGACCCATGTCCGGGGTGCCTGAGCACCTCGTCAAGAGCGCCTAAGGAGGCGTACCTCCTTAATGAGCCCTGGTGGAGATCTCACATCTCTTCTGAGATGCGTGAAGGGATTGCTACTTTGCAATCCCTTTACGAACGCGCTGGGCGCTCGTTTTCCGATGGTCCTTCTTTACCATCGGGTGACCCTTTTCGTACTGTTCGACAAGGCCGGGAACGCCGGCCATCAGTTGGGCCCGAGGTTCCCAGCTACCCGCCGAAGGCGGATAGCCACGCCACCGGACAAGATAACTCGTCCGACGTCCCTTCACCTCGCGGTGCTTTAGTAAGCGTTCCACGAGGAAGCGCTTCCCGCGATGAGAGTCCACCAACGGATGCGGTGGTGGAGGGAAAACCCTGTCCGATTCTTTCATCGGACTTGTCTGCCAAGTTAGACGGATTTGCCCGTGTAACTCGTGAGCTACGTTGTGATGTTGATCACGAACGGGATAAGCGTCGCCGCTTAGAGGACATTTTGCGACAGCTTGGGTTTGACCATGAGAAGTCTCGGGCAAACAATGCTGTCGCACTGTTGGAGAATGAACGGCGACTTCATTCTCTAAGTAACGAGCTGGCGACGATGCGTACGCATCCTGCGTGGCTAATCG
>CANTFK010000325.1:0-69719 GCA_947646735.1 Peronospora farinosa
ACAGCGCGATCTGGGAAGAGGTAATTAAATGAGACGACCAAGTGGAATCAGCTGGACGACGTGAACCCCTTGCAGAGACAGGAAAAATGAATCCTGGCGGTTTCAGAAAAATGACGGAAAAGGAAGTGGAAATCCAACTCCGAGACACAAGTTAAGCTGACTCGACGAGCCGACCATGGAATTGTTCCTGCGGAGGATCGAGTGACTCGATTTCGGTACCCAGGGATCCACTCGGTTCTAGGTACAGCGGTAGACGGAAGAGCTTCAAATTCCGCCACACTTAACAATTGGTTACAAGAATCTCGAGGCTCGCTGTCGAGGCTGAGTGGCCCCTCAGAATCACTTGAGGGCTCACCAAACAAAGAAACGTTGGATACCCGAAGAGGCGACAGGAGTGGACTAGGTGTGTCGACCTCGATCGGCGATCGAGGGGACGAAGTTTCCGTGTGACGACGGGCTGCCGATCGGGACGAAGATAATGCAGCCAACATCGATTCATCCGTTTGATCTGAAGATTCGTCACTCTGATTCGCTCCCTCTGAATCTTCGGCTGAAGGAGATGGAGACAACTGCCAAAGTAGACCAGCCATGTCGAACTCGAAAAGATCAGGCGATGGAGGAGCCGAGATGCCCGTATGAGCCGCGGTCTGGCGAGCACGTTTGGCATTGGGCTCGCTCGAAGTAGAGTTCTCACGCCGACGTTTGCTACCGGATGAAGGGACTCCCTCTGAAACGGCAGGAGGCATGCAGGAAGATGTCAATCCGACACCCGAAACCAAATCGGTCAAGCGAGCAACAAGAGAGTCTCGAGCGTGGAGATCTTGATCGCGTTCGTTTTCTTTATCGGCTAACATCTGCGCTAGCTGATTACGCTCGTTTTCTCGATCGACCAATTTCTGCTCCAACTGATTGCGCTCGATCTGAGCCAGTCTGCATGCGCTTTGCGATTCCTGCAATTTCTGTTTGGATTTGGAAAGGCGAACCTTCAATTTTTTTCGGAAGCGATAGCTCGGGATGCTCGACCTTCGGCATCTTTTGTTGCAGCGATAACGTCTGCCAGCTTGGTCTCGAGGGCAGCTAGTTGGAACTGGAATTTCTCTTGGTCTCTATGCCGGGCGGCAGTCGCTTTAAGAAGAGAAGATCGTAAGTCCGAAATTTATTGGCAGTAATCTTCGGCTTTTCCCAATTCTTCGCGATAATCATCCGCCAACTTATGGGCGTCCTCCAGTTCGTGGCGCAGTGAGTTATATTTATCGTTGGCATATTTCACGAAAGACTTTGCCAACTCCCGATCATCTTCGATTTCCTTTTCCAAACGATCGCACCGAGTTTCTTGGAAGCGTACAGCCTCGCGAAACAAATCGTAGTTATCCTGTACGTACGGATCGAGTCGACTTTCCAGACAATCGAAGAGAGTGTCGATGTGGGCCTTCAAAGTGGATCGATCCACCGATGGAAGGGGTGTGACTTGACTGTTGGGAAATTCCGAAGATGATTTTGGAGCTTGGCTAGAAGGGAAGCTGGGACGGGCAACGTCTAATGGGGGCGACGTAATAACAGGAAGATTGGATGATCCAAAATTCGGGACAAATGATGAAGTCACCGGATCATCGAGATCAACGGTCGTATCGGTGGAAATGGCTGGGGACGTAACATTCTGAGGAGACGACGACATGATGGGCACGAGAATTGGACGAGAGAGATAATCAAATTAATGGATGCACGGATCACCAGCACTGTATGCTGGAACTCAGTGCAGGGGACGGATGTGGTAAAGCGATCTAATAATTTGAAAGGGATCGATCGAAGAAATGTCGTCGATCCACAATCCTGCGCTCCGATTGGTCAATAAGGCATGCGAGATGGTTGGGGGAGGGGGAGTAACGGTGTGAAGAACACAGAAGAATATGGATCGAAAAAGGATTGGGTGTGGACCACACACCACAGTCGCGATCCAGGAGGATCGGATCGAAACCTCGATCCAGAAAGAAGATCACAAATCGTATCCAGGAGGATCGGATCGAAACCTCGACCCGGAAACCGGATCGACAAAACCGGGGATCGACAAAACTGGATCGACAAAACTGGATCGACAAAACAGGATCGACAAAACAGGATCGACAAAACAAGATCGACAAAACCGGATCGACAAAACTGGATCGACCAAACTGGATCGACAAAACTGGATCGACAAAACTAGGATCAGACAAAACTGGATCGACAAAACTGGATCGACAAGACTGGATCCACGTAGACAGGCTCTCGATTCAGGTCGCTAGGTGGCGACTCTGACTCTCCACTGGCGCCCGGACAACCGACTATCGGAGGGGGTACTCCGTTTCCGTGTATAGCAATTCCTTCCTCACCTTGTGTACCCGTAGGTAGGGCGGGTAGCATGGACTCGAGTTGATGCTGAACTTGACCGTGGTTGGGATTGGTTGGGGTTCGATCACGCGGGAATCTTCACGCGATCGAGGGTTACTTGGGGGGGGTCTATACGAGTCGCCCTGATCTCTCTTGAGATCGCCTTGTCCAAAAATGTAGATACTTGATCCACTTGATACACTTGACCTTCTGACCACTTAAGCCGTCTCGCGATCTTGTGCCTTGTCCTTTACGTGATACTGCGTCCAATCGCAGGCGAAGTTTGTTTGTGAGAGGTCTTGTAATCCCTGGCCAAACAATCCAGGGATATTACTTGTAGGTACTGGTGGCAGAAGTTCTTGATCGTCGGGGGGCCAAAAATTTTCCCACCCGGAAGAGAAGTCTGCGTGCGTAGTTCGAAGTAAAAGAAACTCTGTTTAATGCTAACCAATCAAATACCCAAAACCTATCATCTTGCCTATCGGTAGCCCAGGATCTACTGCCGCGTGTCGCCTTCTTGGAAATAAATCAGACTTGCTATGTGGTCCACTTCAAATACTGTGTCGATCCAGTTTTGTCGATCCAGTTTTGTCGATCCGATTTTGTCGATCCTGTTTTGTCGATCCAGTTTTGTCGATCCGGTTTTGTCGATCCGGTTTCTGGATCGAGGTTTCGATCCGATCCTCCTGGATCGCGACTGTGGTGTGTGGTCCACACCCAATCCTTTTTCGATCCATATTCTTCTGTGTTCTTCACACCGTTACTCCCCCTTCCAACCATCTCGCATGCCTTATTGACCACTCGGAGCGCAGGATTGTGGATCGACGACATTTCTTCGATCGATCCCTTTCAAATTATTAGATCGCTTTACCACAACCTCTCTATTGGTAACAGTCTTTATTTTCTTCCGTATTTTATTCCGATTCATTACTACACAAAGAAAAAAATAGAAAAATTTCGTACTCTCGTACAAATTTCTTTTATGGACGATAAAGAGCCAGCACTCGTCCGTAGCACGCGAATTGTCACACTTTTATATGGCCATTATTGAGCCGACGACAAGGCTTCATGTTCACTCCTTAGAAAGTAATGGCAGCAAGTACGCGATGTATAGGATACAAGTGACTAGCTTGATCTTTGCGAACAAAGTTTTGGTTTGCATCAAAATGATGCATAATGTAACGGACCAAATGTTACACGAGTCCGTGAAGTATATGATATATAACGGGCCAATTGTTACACGAGTCCGTGAAGTATATGATATAAAACGGGAAGGCCTAAATGTGTACGAGTTACCTTAGGCCTGCCACTTGGGTGTGGCACATCAATGTGACCCACCCTCGTGAATGTGATATCCATGGATGGATTCACATTCAACGAAGATTACTTTAGCTTGGACTAGGTGTCATGGTGACGCTTCAGACAGACGTCAACTGCGAGCTAAAATATACTTTAAGCTCTCACGTAAGGATATAGACGCGTATCCGATCTTCACATATTATCCAATCAGTAGTTAGGTTTATAATTAGTTTAATTTCTATAAAATATAAGTCAGTCTTGAATTTAATAATTGCCGTTTACTGCGCACGAGAAGCGTAACAAGCTTCTGCGTGACGTAAGTGAGACGCTTCTTAGTTCGTTGCGCATACTGCTGCAAGCGACCGACCGACGCAACCACCAGGTAAGACGGTATAACCGCTTCCTCGCGCTGCTTGAAGGTGTGTCCGCGTAGTACGTGGCAGCTTCTTACGAAGTGCCCGTCTACACTTGGTAGCACTAGTATTCCTTTCCATGATCAGTCTCTCTGAGCGTGCGTGTGAAAACGGATGTCCCTTAACGTGGATTAAGGTGATTTTACCTACCTCTCCCAACATTATAAGGAGTTGGCAGAGCATCTGGTGCAAGGTGAGCAAGGCCTGGCTAATCTCTTAAGCTGTCCTCCTGAGCAACATGGTGCTCAGTTGGAGCAATTTAAAACGTGTGTGCTCGGACAGCGTCGAAACACGTCCGAGGCAAACAGTTAAGAAGAGGCTGAGCCCATTCATACGACTCAGGATGATCTTTTGCGTGAGAAAGCTCGGAACGAGGAACTCAACAGAACTGTTGAGACGCTCTCTGCCCGGTCTAATCAGCCAAGGCCCATTCGGATGGACCCTCCAAAGTTTGATGGGACTGCCCAACATACGATTGCCCACTGGCTTATAGCCGTGGAGCAATGCGTCATGGCGCAGCTCAATGAAGAAGACACCAGAATGGTGTCGTATGCCATGTCCAACTTGCGTGGCAAAGCGTCAGAGTGGGCATACTCTGCGCTGATGGCTAATGCTGATGCATTTCCATCATGGGCGATCTTTAAGGCAAAGATTTTCGCCATGTATCAGCCGCCTAACAACGAAGTGTTGATTATGGCGCGCTTCTTTAAAGCACGACAGGCGAAACGCTCTCTGCAAGAATTTGTGCAGGAGATGCGTTCGCTGTCGGCGTCCATTAATGGGGAACCGATACCAGAGCGTATCAAGGTAGACACGTTCATGAATGGACTTAGGCATGGCCCATCGCGTCAGGCCCTTTTCAGAAAGGTGCCAGCGACGATGGAAGAGGCAATTGACATTGCCTTAGTTGAGGAGCAATCCTACAACAGCGCCTCGGCGACAGCCTATTACAGGCCGTCGTCCGAGAGGTCTGATGCCACTCCTATGGAGTTAGGCAATGCAGATGTGATCTGCTACAAGTGCGGCAAGCGAGGCCATATGATGGCTCGCTGCTACGCCAAGGTAGCTGCTGGTGCTAAGGCAGCCATCAAAAGGTCTCCCAACCCGAAGGGAGGTGCGAAAAACCAGCGTGCACGACGCACGGGTTCAGCACCTGCCCAAGATGGGTCGGGAAATGCGGGAGCGCAGTAGGGGCGGGATGCCCTACTGTCGCGGACTCTGAAGCTACCCCTAAGTTCAGAGTGATCGAACAAATGGGTAGCATAGTCCCTGAGGTTCCGAAAGGTCGGAACTCAACCCTTTTGGTCTATAGCGCTCGAGTACGAGGCTATGACCAAGTGATGACCCTTCTCGTGGATTCGGGTGCATCACAAAACTTTGTGAAACTCGCGGCTCTGAAAAGGAGACCGGCGAGTTATGAGTCGCTTTGCCAGGATGGCAAGTGAGAGGAGGCGATCGTTCGTTTAGCGAACGGCACGCTCGTTAAATCGGAGGGAGTTCAAGTTGAACTCGCCTTCAGTTTTAGTGACTTCTCCTGTAAAGAGAAGCTCACAGTGCTAGGTATGGAGAGTCCGTATGACCTCATCTTAGGAATGCCTTGGTTGGCTAAACACCAACCATGGATAGACTGGCGTACACGCACAGTCGCTCACTTTACGCAGGACACCAGAAAGGATGTGTTCTTGCGAGAAGCTTATGCTATTGATGCTGTGTTCAACACAGGCGAGGGTGCGATGACGGTATGTCAATCGACACCAGGAACTACCCAGCTTGTTGAGCCTAGAGTAGTTAGAAGGTCCTGACAGAAAGTCTAATGACAGAATTCCTACCCAGATCGAGGAGGCTGGTGTAGCGAATGGGGGCGATGACAAGTAGTCATGCGTCCAATAGTCCTGCACAGAGACGAGAGATTGTAGCAGTTGATGATTGTAATGGGTCACATTACACACATAGCATAAATAAATAAACAATTACATATGTTGGCAGGTGCTGTGCCCGAATAGCGGGCACAGCGTAACAATTTGTTATTGGTTTATTATTGGTTAAAGTCCCAATGTGGACCAATGATACATCAACGTAAAAATGTGTGGTTCCCGAATGGCGGGAGCACTGTCGAATTTATTACGACTTAAAAATCTACGTAATTAGTACGAATTAAAACAAAAATAAAAAAGGGATAAATTTACTTAATACCTGATACTTGGGCTTAAGTCTTCCTCAAGCGCACATGTGGTAGAGTGGGATTTGCAAAATTGCTGATGCGATCCCAACTCTCCACTGGCGCCCGGACGACCGACTAACGGAGGGGGTACCCCGATTCCGTGTGTATAGCCTTCCTCACCTTGTGTACCCGTCGGTAGGGCGGGTTGCTCTCTTCTCGGTAGACTTGAGTCGATGTTGAACTTGATTGTGTTAGGGATAGGTGGGGGGGGCGATCGCGTGGAATTCCTCACACGATCGCAGTTGTTCTTGGGGTGCTCTGTTTGAGTCGCCCTGATCTCCCTTGAGATCGCCTTGTCCAAAAATGTAGATACTTGATCCGCTTGCCTTCTGACCACTTGAGCCGTCTCGGGATCTTGTATCTGGACTTCTTAGTCCTCTGCGTCCAATCGCAGCTTGAGTTGTTTTGTTGAGAATTCTTGCAATCCCTGGCCAAACAATCCAGGGATATGACTTGCGTAGTATGTAGACTTCCTTGAGACGTCGGGAGGCCAAAGAATCCAGCCCGGAAGAGAAGTCGACACGTGTACTTAGAAGCAAATTGAACTCTGTTAATGTTAACCAATCAAATGCCAAAACCTATGATCTTGACTATCTGTAGCTCAGGATCTGTTGCCACGTATCGCCCTTTCGGAAAAAATCAGATCTCGGAATGTGGTCCACTCCAATATAGCCGCGATCTGGATCGCTACCTCACTCGGATATAATACCATTTTAGTATCGGATCGCGGTACTAAATAATTAGTACCAGATCGCGGTACTAAATAATTAATACCAGATCGCGGTACTAAATAATTAGTATCGGATCGCGGTACTAAATAATTAATACCGGATCGCGGTACTAAATAATTAATACCGGATCGCGGTACTAAATAATTAATATCGGATCGCGATCCGCCGGATCACGACTTGTCTTCTTCACCGTTTCTCAGGTCATGTGAGATAGTTCATCTATGTGACATTTCATATCCACCATTCCAGTCCTCCATAGCGACGTGATCCACACCAGACCGTCCTCCACATGCTTGGATGTACCCATCTTCCTCCTTAGCGACCGCGTTCACGCGGATCGCCATCGGAAATACTGGAGATCGCAATAGCGTAGTTTCTAGGCCATATTTGACCCCACATAGAAGTGCAAACTACTCCATTCACTGTTTTCCATCCTATTTGACATCGTCTTGAAACCTTTCTGCGAGATCGCGACTCATCAATATTGGCCACGAGATCGCGACTCATTAATATTGGCCATTTCGGACTTAACCGAAAATATGCGATCACACTTGGCGAAATTCACTCTTTCACTTTGCCACACACATGTGAGCTAGTGACGGTACGTTCTTGCCCCGTTACACCTACTAGCACATTTAGTCCTTCCTATGCCCGCGTTTGGGCTGAGCGAATCGTCGTACTTTGACGCTCCAGATTTATTTTTGGAGCACGCTACCTTCCCCCATCTCACTGGTGTTTAGTGAGGTGCCCTTAATCGCGTCGCTGATGAGATCAGCGACCTCTGATGCCCAACGTCTCGCCATACATGAGTTTATGGCACGCGAGCTCGCCGAATCCAACCGGTGAGGTTTAACTCTCTCGCGACCTTCACGCAATGAGGCCGTGAAGATGAAAACCTCCTCCTACTCAGGAGAAGGTAAGGACCGGTTGTAGCTGAATCGGTGGATTCTAGAAGTTGTTATCGCCATCGCCTCGAGACTTCTTGAGGCGCCCCAGGCGAAGATCAACTTTCTTCTTTTCCGTCTCACCGGGAAGGCCAAGGAGTGGTCTCTTGGTAAGATCGCTGTAAACGAGCACGCTCCCCTGACCCTGGATACCATCCAGGACGATCTTCGTCTTGACTTCGCGCCACCGCAAGAGGAGAAATTGGTGCGATCAAGATTCCTGTCTATGCGACATGGTATAATGGCGATGCGCATACTACGTGCATATGGCTAGGCATCTGGCGTCGTGTGTTGTCACGCACCCCATGGACATATACACGCAGGTGAATATCTTTGTGGATGGTATGCATGAAGGGCAGACCCGCTTATCGCTTGAGCGCGCGGACCCTGCCACATCGGAGGAGGCATTTGCTATTGCCCCTCCAATTTTTAATAAGGGTGACACTCACACCGGGCTTCGAATGGTTTGATTTTGTTGTCGCAAGCCAGGGCGTCGCACGAATGAGTGCCGTGCGCCAACGCCGATATCGGTGCAAGTAGTGGATGCCCATCTTGAGGGTGCTGTACCGGCCACACGTTCAAAAAACGGTCGGGACCAGTAGGTGCAGGGCACCCTACTGGAAGGAACGGAGGTGGGTCCTGGTGGCAGCCCAACCTTCCAGTCCTCCTGCGCTTCGCGCACGGTTTAATGCCACCACTACGAGTGGTGATTCACGTCTGATTATTGTCAGTTGTACATGTCGCCGGCGTCCGGCGACCTCTGCGAGCACTCCTGGTCTCAGGAGCAACAAACAATTTCTTTCGTGAATCTTGTTTGTCGATGCTGCCTCCCAGCATTCAGGTCCGTGAGGGACCTGGCCAAGTCGTCGTCAAGTTGGCTGACGGGAAACCACACCGCGTACCGCGGCGCGAAGTGTCGTTGCCGTATACGTTTGATGGCTTTCGCAGTAATGATGATTTCTTGGTGATCGCAATGAATTATGCATTCGATTGCATACTTGGCATGCCATGGTTGGCACGTTATAAGCCCCAGATCGACTGGTTAGCCAGATCAGTGAGTATTCGACGCAAGTTCGACGTCAGTGAGGTGTTTACCTATCTCTTGGTTTCTGCAAGTGACTGGCCGAGCGTCACAATCGTGAGTCGTGATTCCAAACGCTGGCGGTGCACAGAGATAGCGATGGCCCTCTCTGCACTTCTTGTAATGTTCTTCGAAAAACAAGTGACAGGGCTCCTCGCTCCACAGCGAGGAGGACGAGGAGGACGACGCGGTCGAACAGGGGTTCCTGCACGTTAATGAAGTGTTTTCACCGGGATTTCCATCTACACCTATTGTGGTTGAGCAGGGGCTCCCACAAGGGCATTGTGACGACGAGCAAGAGCTCGCCAACGAGTGTGACGTGTACGGACAGGAGTACCCACACGAGATCATGATGGTCGAACCGGAGTTCCCATCATTACCCATTGTGGACGAATCGATGTTCCCACAGGGGCATATTGTGGTTGAGCAGGGGCTCCCACACGAGTACAACGTGGACGGACAGGAGTCCCCACGTGAGAGCATGATGGCCGAACTGGAGCTCTCATCATCACCCATTTTGGACGAACCGAGGTTCCCACATGCGCGCATTGTGGTTGAGCAGGGTATCCCAATCGGGTGTATGGCGGCCGAGCAGGAGCTTCTGCATTAAGTGTCGACGGTCAAGTTGGGCTACTCCCGTCAAGTGTTTCCGGCATTGGGGATGCGGACATCCAGTGGCTAGAGGGGGGTGATGGTCTCACCTGACTGCGGTTCGCCAGCTTCGAGTAGTGACTCGATGCACGATGGGTACAACAGCAACGAAAATTTAGCGTTGGAATGTGTCCCCGCTATTGTGTACGTGAAAGGGAGTCCACAAAGGCGCCAATATATCGAGGTCGAGAGTCCTCCTCGTAATGCGTCTTCCATTACAAGTCTTCCAGGGCTTTCCTGGAAGCATTTCCTACGTGACCTTAAGGGAGGCACTGTGGAACAAGTGTGTCTAATCACCAACGAGGTGGTTACCGTGGCAAACGAGAAGCACATGACGCGTCCTCGAAGCGCTAAGCTGAAGTCAGCGCGTGAAGAAAGGTTTGCATCACAATCATGAGAGGCTCTGCGAGAGTCTGGTAACCCTGTATACGACATTGCTCGTGAGTATGCAGAAGTGTTCCCGGACAAGATCCCGGCTGAACTTCCTGCGGACCGTGGTGCTCGGCACGAGATTGATCTCGTGACAGGGTCGAAGTCGCTAAGCAGTTCCATTTGCTTGATGTCGATATGACATTGCTGCCCTTTGCTTCTGTCCAATAATTCGGTTAAGCGCACGAAAAAAATCCGACATAAACCCGGGCTCTTGGTCATGACGTATTGCTTCACTATCACCAAAACGACGGAAAACACACTCTTCATAACTTTCAGCGATAGTTTGGGCTGTTCGCGACGAACTTGCTTTGACGATCACATAGCCAGAAAATAAATCCACCCAGATAAGTAACTCGGTATTTCCTTTGAACGATTTAGGCAGAGACGGGATATGATCCATAGCGATAATTTGAAAAGGATAGGTAGCCTGTAAATTTCCCGGTGATTTTCCATCAATCACGGGACGTCCCTTTCCAGTTTCACAATTCGTGCACTACTTCACATAGCGTTGAACACTTCGATACAAACCCCTCCAGTGAAAATGTGCTCTAATTTGCTGGTAGATCGCGCCGGAGTACCAGATTGCGTGGAGTACCAGATTGGTAAAATTATAGATCGTGGAGTACTAGATCGCGCTGAAGTACCAGATCGCGCCGAAGTATCAGATCGCGCTGAAGTACCAGATCGCGCAGAAGTACCAGATTGCGTTAAATTATCAAATCGCGGTGGATACTAGATCGCGCTGAAGTACCAGATCGCGCTGAAGTACTAGATCTTGACGGAGTACTAGATCTTGACGGAGTGCCAGATCGCGCCGGAGTGCCAGATCGCGTCAGAGTACCAGATCGCGCTGGAATACCAGATCTCTCCGAGGTCGCAGATTGAGCAGAAGTATCGGAAGCGCTGCGGGGACGTTTACAGGGGACGTCCAGAGTCGGTGAAGATGACGCACGTTTGCGATTGGGTGACGAGGGATTGGAAAGCGCGAGAAGGCTAGTCGGAGAAGGAAATAAGCCCGTAGCCAATTCTGCCAGATGCGAACGAAGTAAGTCTCGATCCTGGATGGCCAGATCGCGCTCCGCCTCTCGATCTGCAACTTCGGTACGAAGTCGACCCAAAGCTGCGTCGCTCCGAATACTCGTACTCAGGAGGCGATCATGATCAAGCTCGAGCGCGTTCAGCGTCTCTTGCAGTTGTTTCGCGGCTTGCTGGGCCTGAGAACGGTTTACTTGGACGCCTTGCTTTTCATGCGTCGAAAGTCAGCGGCCAAAGCACAGTCTGCCGTATTACGCTGTGCGAGGATGGAGTCCAGTTGCTGTTGGAGGGACGCGATCTGCTGCCGGAATTTTCCTTCCAGAGTTCGCTGAAGATTGGCCGCCTCACGGCGGAATTTATCCTGCAGGCGATGTTTCTCTGCATTGGCTCGAAACAAGGCATTCTTCAGATCGGCGATCTCCTGAGACTGATCCGTTAGCTGGTTCAGTTCTTCGTCGAGACCTGCGGCCATGTGGAGAGCCGCATCAAGTTGTTGACGCAACTCTTCATCTCGACGCAAGACGAATGTGCAAAGTCGAGGCACCAACTCGTGATACGAATTGAGTTCCGTCTCCAGATGATTTCCACGAAACTCCTGCTCCTGCAAGGCATTTTCCATGGAGTGATAGCTTTCCACGATGGTATCTTGGGCTTCCAGGCGGTCATACAATGAAGAAACCAACGAGATCGCGTTTTGACGATCCGTAACGGGAGGAAGGATTATCCGGGTAGACAGGAGCAAAATAAGCGATCCGGTAGAAAAATTTATCGTTGGATCGCGCGTGACGAGCACACCAGTTAGAGGTGGCGATCGTTTTCGGGTGTAGATCTGGCCATAGGGGACGAAGGGACGAGAAGGGTGAAACGAGACAGTGCCCAGCTAGGCCAACACTGTATGTGGGCTAGCGGTGCAGGGGACAGTTGTGGCGAAGTGAAGGAGTGAATTTCGCAAAGTGTGATCGCATATTTTCGATTAAGTCCGAAATGGCCAATATTAATGAGTCGCGATCTCGCGGCCAATATTGATGAGTCGCGATCTCGCAGAAAGGTTTCGAGATGACGTCAAATGGGATGGAAAACAGTAAATGGTGGAGTTTGCAGTTCTATGTGGGTTAAATATGGCCTAGAAGCTACGCTATCGCGATCTCCAGTATTTCCGATGGCGATCCGCGTGAACGCGATCGCTAAGAAGGAGGATGCGTACATCCAAGTATGTGGAAGACGGTCTGGTGTGGATTACGTTGCGTTGGAGGACTGGAATGAGGTGGACATGACACGTCATATAGATGGACCATCTCACATGACCTGAGAAACGGTGAAGAGAACAAGTCGTGATCCGGCGGATCATGATCCGATGCTAATTATTACAATCGCGATCCGATATTAATTATTAGTACCGCGATCCGATATTAATTATAAGTATCGCGATCCGATACTAATTATTTAGTACCGCGATCCGATACTAATTATTTAGTAACACGATCCGATACTAATTATTAGTATCAGATCGCGGTACTAAAACGGTATTAGATCCGAGCGAGGTAGCGATCCAGATCGCGGCGATATTGGAGTGGACCACATTACAAGATCTGATTTCTCCAAAAGGGCGATACGTGGCAACAGATCCTGAGCTACAGATAGTCAAGATCATAGGTTTTGGCATTTGGTTGGTTAACATTAACAGAGTTTAATTTGCTTCTAAATACACATGTCGACTTCTCTTCCGGGCTGGATTCTTTGACCTCCCGACGTCTCAAGGAAGTCTACATACTACGCAAGTGATATCCCTGGATTGTTTGGCCAGGGATTACAAGAACTCTCAAAACAAACAACCCCCCCCTGCGATTGGACGCAGCACAACAAAAAAAGGACAAGGTACAAGATCGCGAGACGGCTCAAGTGGTCAGAAGATTAAGTATATCAAGTGGATCAAGTATCTACATTTTTGGACAAGGTGATCTCAAGAGAGATCAGGGCAACTCAAATAGAGCACCTCAAGAACAACTGCGATCGTGTGAGGAATTCCACGCGATCGCCCCCCACCTATTCCTAACACAATCAAGTTCAACATCGACTCAAGTCTACCGAGAAGAGAGCAACCCGCCCTACCGACGGGTACACAAGGTGAGGAAGGCTATACACACGGAATCGGGGTACCCCCTCCGTTAGTCGGTCGTCCGGGCGCCAGTGGAGAGTTGGAGTCGCATCAGCAATTTTGCGAATCCCACTCCACCACATAAGCCTGATTAGGCGGTGCAAACACACAAGTTAATTGCTTTTTAAGCATTTCCCATGTGGGAAATGCAGCATTTACAGAGACATCGCTCGTTAGAGCCCACTCTCTAGCTCTTCCACCGAGCTTCGAAATGGCCAAGCCAACTCGTTGCTTCTCTGACACAAGCATGGCGGCATACATTGCTATTTCAACTTCTCGGATCCAGAGAAGAAGATTTTCTCCCTCCTTCCCCTCGAAGGTCTTTACATTTAAAATAAGTGGGCGAGCCTTTGGCTCTGCATCGGGCACAGGCACTGGAATGTACTGTGTAGGCGCAGCTGACGCTGCCTGGTCATGGACCTGCCCGAGTAGCGTTTATTCATAACGCATAAAGGCCTCAAGGCGAGCATTTAGAACCTCAGGGCCTTGGGCCAAAAGGGCCTCGATTTGATCGGGCCCGACGAACGCCGATAGTTTATCTAAGGCGAGTCGTTGTGCCTCAGAGAGGTGATTTTGATTCTCCATCCTCACAGAGGGTCAGTCTTTAAAGACTCAGGTGTAGGATTGACTACTAGTGTTACCAAGTGTAGCGGAGCTGCATAGCTATTTATCCAGAGGAAGACTTTCGGCTGGAAGCCTTTTAGTTCTAGAGAACTAAATAGAGTTAAGGCTAAAAGCCACTTAGTTCTAAGGAACTAATTAAACGACTTAAAGTCACCCTGAATTAAGGAAGTAGGAGAGACTTTTAGTCAGCAAGCAATGCGATTAAGGTTCAGAGAGCCAACGCACAGAGTGCAAGAACAAGCTAGAAGCTTAAGGTTCAGAGAACCAACGCACGAAGTGCACAAGAGAACAAGTCAGAACGACTTGCGATCTTAAACTCAAAAGGAGAACTGATTTTATTTATGCTTTAAGATTTTATGAATAGTCCTACTCTAAGTACACTACACTAGATTAATTACTATAATAGTAATTATTATATGCAGACTTTGCTATTGGACGACGTATCGTCTAAACATCTGTGTATGATGCACTTAATACAGCGTTAGTGATTTATCGAATCCCAATCGATAAGATACGGTATTACTGAATACCGTATCTTAACGCTCATACTTAATACCTCTCTAAAGAAATGTATAATAATGCATTATATGCAGGGAGTTTAACCGTAAACTCTCGGAAAGACGCTACAACCGTCGAGTAACCCCGTTACACGCTGGGAGCTTGAACGGATTCAAGGCTTCATCGCTAACAGTGCAAGCAGACACGCGCCAGATATATCCACGGCGGTCCTGGCACAGCTAGCGACACCAACCAGACGAGGTGGTCGCATATACCACCTTATGAATACGCGCCTGGCACATCCTGAGCAGCATTTGCATATCCAGCTTGTGGGTACGGCGCAACCGCGTGACGTTCCAGCAAGCGGACGTGACCATCGCCGGCAGCGCGCAGGTATTTTGGGAGACCAGTATGAGGCAACTTCGCGCAGTCGCGAAGCGAGAGTACCGACGAACATACACGAACATTTAAGGAACCCGTTTGATGCTATGTCAACGTGCCATAGCCAGACAACCCCGAGAGCCGTCACGCAGGTGACAAGCCCCGTACAACCACCGATCCCGAGCGAGAAACCGGCGTTGCTAACCAGGCTTAGGATCTACCAGACATCCTGCAATCACTAAAAGCTATATAGACTCGTCTACCTCTCTCTCTAGTGTTGAATAATAATATCCAACTGTCGTGTGACCCCGTTACGATAACGCATCGATCGTAATAATTTTTCAATCATCAATACAGCAATACTATCAAATCATGTATCGTTCTCTACATCACATATAGGCTCGATCCTCACGATCTAAACTCCACCAAGCAACCGTATTCGTCTTGTTCATTAGGCGTAACAAACTTGGCGTATTATTGCAGATTCGTGCATTGGGCTGCTGTCGACAACCTTCATGCAGGATATACACTTGTCGTCGAGCATTTTGCATTTGAGAAACCCCGTAAATGAGAAGTAGTCGTCGTTCCGGTCTTAAACGTTGTTGGCTTCGCATCCACGGTCATGGCCGCCCCGTAAAAGCACCTTAATTCTCATCCTTGGTCCAGCGGTCTCATGCCCCAATTGTCGCAGTAAGAGCACTGGCAAACTCTTTCGGCACAGAATACCTTCGTCTTGACTTCAATCATCACCACCGGAGTCTTGTGGCTCTGCCGCTTGATGAGCTTATGCAGTTTTTACGACGACTTGTATCTTCGACTCGACGCTGCTTATTCCACGTTCACAATAAGCAAATCGCCATCTCCGCGTTCATCGTCTTTTCAGTAATATTGCTGAGCTTGGCACTTTTCAAGCCGTCACATCTAGAAATCGTAGTAACAATTTTTGATTGTCTAGTGACCGACCCGTTCAAGCAATTTTGAGGAGATTAAGGCACACTTTACGCTTATTGCTCGTAAGGAAGAGATAATGTGTGCGCTGCTCGCGTTGAACATATATTTGGTGTTGCAGATCTTGACTACATGTGCACGCAAAGAGAAAACGAGGTCCGTTCAAACATACTGGAAGTCGTGACCGAGCTCCAAATTAGTAGCTTGTGCCACAAGTTTTGCTGGGAAGGCCCCAAGAATGATTCAAACTACACATTTTTCATACTTGGGGCCATTCTCGTCGAATCTAACGCGAACATTCAACGAGAAATAGCATTCTTGACTCGATGTTGGTGTTTGGCCTTACACGAGTTGCATCGCAAAAGAAATAGATCATGTTTAGCTTGTCTTGCCCTGTGGAGCACCTGCCAACTCTAGCTGATCAGTAATGTCTCGTCGTCATCATAACCAAACTCCTTCTTGTATTGTGAAAAGAGTCGCTCGATTTCCCCAACGTATTGCTGGTGCACGGCGCGAATCTCCTTCTCCGTAGGGTTGGCCATCAACTTGACGGGAATTGGTTTGCCGTACACTACGCCGAATCGCTTCCCCTTAGGCGGCTGCTTAGGCATCCACATGAACTTCCCCCAAAAGACGATCACCGGAATCTTGAGCGTCTTGCGGAAGAAATCTATGACGCCTTGGGGAGGATTCCACATGCTGCAAGAAACGTCACCAAATCAGCACGACGTAGCAAAAACACCACTCAGTCCTAAGCTACTTACTTGTACAACCACTTTTCACCAAAGACAAAGCTCGGCACAAGCTCCGCTCCGTGACGCATGGCGAGCTTGACAAAGCCCAGACGATTCTTTAGCACGAGCTCGTTCACCTTTGAGTTGGGATCCGTCTTGAAGATTTCGGGCACGCCACCAGGATACACGACAATACTGGTGCCGTCGTTCAAGACCTTGTCAGCTGTAGACCGCGAGGCGTCCACACCACCAAGCCAGAGACACAGTTCACGGCCTAAAGGGACGTAGAACATGGTCGATGCCCCTAGTGCTGTATCAGTTTCAAGCAAATAGCAGCCATCAAGTTCGTGCAACAATTCATCGACTGTAGCAGTTTACAACACCGTACCTCGCGTCGAAATACCTGGGAAAATCTTTTCCCAATTGCCGCCATAGGTGGAGACACGTGACAAAACCATGATCCCATGCGGGTAATAGCCGAAGATGTACTTCTTGTTGCTGTCCAGCTCTTGTTCTCGAATAATCTTTACTCTATAGTAATAAAAGGCAGACACAGTGAATCACTTGGCCAGAAGTCGAAAAAGAAAAGCAGCAATAGATTTTACCCAAGAAACTTAGCAGTGAGGCCCCAGATGCGTCCAGTACGAAACGTTGGCCAGACATTTCCCTTGGCTGTCTTCTGGGCACCACTTAGAAACGACGGTAGATACAACGTCACAAGCACTATAGGTATGTAACTATAGCCGATTTGATACAAATAGTAGAAGAGCACGACAAATGGGACGGCCCAGACATTGTAATGAATGGTCACAAAGCTAAATAGGTCCGTTGCAAGATTCTGTGCCCATTGAGGCACACGCGAGTCGTCGGCAAAGAAGCCAGGAGTCTCGTAGATAAAAGGAGCGTCTTGGGTCTTTGTCACGGGTGCAGTGACAACCTCTTCATTGTGTTCTACAGTATTGAGCTCCTGTGCAGTCATTATTACAGACTGGAAATGAGCAATTTGAGACTAAAAATGGGGTGAGTGTGGTGTACGAGGCAAATATGAGAATGAATGACGTAGATTAAATGTACTGATCAGTATCCGTCTGTTTTCTGTACTAAGCTGTACAGTCGACACATCGGAAATATGACGCATGTATGTCATTGAAACGAAAAGATTGCTACATGATTGTTTAGATGTGTCTTTTCTTTGTTTCATTGTCTAATTGATTTTTCATCGAAATTGTAGGAACTTTTATGTGTCTGGGGTATCCAACCGCGGAATCATTTCTATATTCTCAGAATTCATATGATATTGATAGCGTTATAGTAAAAATTGCAAACATACGACTAGTTTTTTGATAGTTTTTTACAAATATTCCTATTTAGAGTCGAGACTTTGAGTGAACTTTGCAGCATAGAATTAGACTAGAAGTAAGTATGTACAACTTTGATGAAAAACCAAAACCTATCCCTATCAATGTTGTGTATTGAACACATACGTCATTTTAGCCAAGTCCCCATTTTCAACCAATAAGAAGCTGTCATTCACGAAAAAGGCCGCTTCAACTTGCCATCATTCTTACAGACATTTTGACTCAGTTCCAGTATGGGCAACTTTCTCGTATCGTCCGTTTGTCGCGTCCACGGCCGTTCTGAAGCCATGTACGCCATCGTCAAGGCACAAGTGAGTGTACTACGTGGTCAAGAACTACGTGGCTCGCCTCTACAGCGACGATGCGCGGCGCAACAGGCGGCGTTGCTACACGCTCTCTCGTCTAAATTGACATTGAGCGCTGCTGTCATGAGCTGCTGGACTGTAGCCGCTACAGCTCGAGCAAGAGCTGCACTCATTACATTACTTGTGTTTATAGCCAAGAAGTTTGTTGCAAGTACGAAACCAGAGCTTGTCATGTCGCAGAAGGACGAGGACGACGTGTTTGACGAGTTTCAAGCGGTCTTTGAAACGTCGTCACGGCCACTAAAAACGATCCGAGAGCTTCAATACAATGCCAAGATGATGGCGGAAGATGTTACGAAGAAGAGGCAAGAAAATGAGGCTAAAGAGAGCGAGAATGGCGAGACAAGAGACGATCTGGACGAAGAATACGAGATGCTGCCGGAATTAAAAGAAGACTGGGCATTTTATGCTGATTCCGAGGAGAATCCGATCGAGGAGATTCAGGACAACAAGACGGAGGAAGGTGAACGACTGTTGCAGCTTGTCTCGAGCATCTCTGACACGTTGATGCACGTCGAAGAGTTTCTTGTTAGCGGCAAGCACAATAATTTTGAGGCTATTACGAAGGACGTGGATGAGCTTGCAGTAGAAGCCAGTGACACGGAGAAGAGAAGTATCGTGCGCGTACTATTGGCGTACTGTGCTTACAATGAGGATCTGAATTACTCCAGTGACATGGTCGTGACAGCAGAGGAATGTCTGAGAGTATGGCAAGGAGACGAAGACCGGGCTTTCAAGTCACTTGCAGTGCTCTGTCACGACGTTCCGCGTCTGTGTGCCGCCCTTGAGTGAGTCATGTAGACAATAATCGATTGTTGTTTGTATGGAGAAAACGTTGAATACAACTTGTCGCGTCAAGTTGAAAGGTGACTCTAACGTACGCGCAAATAGAATGGAAATGAGCTCATTTTCTCAATGGTGGTGGCCGCTTCTTGGCAGCTCGTTTGATCACTTTCAGGCGCTGCAACTGAGACCCTGTAGGGTCACCAAAATGTTGAAACGAGTCCACACTCGCAGCTAGAGCAGGTGTTTGACAATGCAGTTTTCCTGACCGTCGATGACTTGAAGGGCGGCGCTTCTGGGAAATGCCCTTAAACACGACTGTTCTAGACGTCAACACATCGTCTGGATGCACATCAAGTAGTGGAATACCAATCCCCAGCCGCTTTGCCTCTTGTTGGTTGCTCTCAAGATGTTTCTTTTTGCTTCGAAATTGTGCTCGAAGCGCCGAGTTGCTAGCAAAGTCGTCCTTAAACTCGGCATCCTGGAGCTGCATGAGCGCCTCAAGCCCTCGCGAGCGCTTCTTGGCTGTTCTCTGGTCTTCCTTTTCATGTTCAAGCCTAAAGAATGGGTCGTTCTGGAGCTTCACAGCCAGTCCTGGTTCATTCAGACGCTCTGTCTGTAGCTCTTCGACGTTTTCTGCATCCGCTTTCTTCAGGAGGCCACTCACGAGCTCATAGCTGCGCTCTTTTGGATCTGTCCTGATCACTAGCTCACCACTGCAATTGGCGCAGCTAATACGAAATTCCCACACAGTAGAAGAGAAATACTGACCGACTTTCTTCTTCCGTGCATTAAACCGCACACCTCGTCCAATATGTTCCTCACAGTGTGTACACCAGACATGAAATGGCATTTCAAAGCGTACTATCAAGACACCATCACTTGCAAGATCTTTTGCACGTTTCCCCAATGGATGTGACTGGTGAAAGTGATTGAGTGACCCATGCTCGGGTCGCCAGTCGGTCGGATAATAATACCCATCAGCTTGAGTTGCTGCTAGTGATGACATATTTTAGTGAACGTTTTATGCTACTTTTTAATCGACTTATTAGGTGGAGTTGTGTACACCACACCCCTCTATAATAAATAAAAAGTAAATAGTTAAGTAATTCATTACTCAATACCCTCATGGCGCGTCGACCCAAGTCCTCAACAACGCACGTTCATCGTGACGCTAAAGTACCTCAAGGAAAGACAGATATGTTACTCCATCGACACCGTCTATTACGACGTTCATCAGGATTTATGCTAGCGCGAAAATACCGGTACGAGAACATTATCCCTGTCAATAACGATCAAGTCTTCCATCGACACTGAAGTATCATCTCTCTGTATAGGAATCCATGGCCAACGGAAAGTTACTTTGCACGGGAAATTAGCAGTCGTTTTGTACCTCGAACAGAGCGTGCAGGAAGTGGAGGATCATCAGTAGCAGTAGCAGCAGCAACAACATTTACCAGTACGACCACTGCTACCTCGACGGGTTCTACTAGCAGCAATAATAGCATGATAGGACTTAATGGTCCCAAGGGATATACACGAGAAGAACTTATTAATTTTTGGAGGGAGCTGGCGCTTGTGACGAAGCGACGGCTTTTGCGGATCCGACGGGAGACCTATTTGACAGCATTGGACCAATTCCTTGTGGGGCAAAACTTGTGTTGTGAGTGTCATGACAATGTAATTGCAGAGTGGGAGGATCATGAACGAAAACGTTCTGGCAGTCGTTTTCTGCAAGATGTTTTTAGTGTCTTCCCTCCCTTTTTGGACGATGAAGATGATGACGAAGACGATGACGAAGACGAAGAAGAGGATGAAGAGGAAGATGAAGAGCCAGATGAGTTAGAAGATGAGTCTGATGAAGATATGCTCTCGACGGAGGATATGGTGTTAGAAGAGGAGGAATTGGTGTTTAAATATGAGCTGGAGCAGGAAGGTAGACGAGGAGGCGGCAGCAATGAGGGCATGTTGTCGGACGAATATCTGGCAGCACTAGACGTCGGCGAGCGACAAGAAGACGAGCTGCTACGACTTACTCAGAAAGAGGAACGCTATATCATTATTCGAGAAGATCACACGGAATTCATCATGGATCTAATTCGCTGTGGCGAACAATTCAGCTATGTGTCTCCGTTTCAGTCTGGTTTTGATGACGATGAGAGCGAAAATAGTGAAGAGGATGACGACGTTGATGATACATGCCCCGGTGCAAACACTTCACATCTGGCACAGGAATATCTACTGGAAGTGCTAGCTATTAAGTTTCGAGAACAGGTATGTCGCCTTCTTGCTCAGCTACCAACTGACGGAGCTAACCATGATGTGCTAACTGTGCTGAACGACAGCTGGAGGACGCATACCAAGAGGCATTACAGCATTCGCTCGCGGTGCAGGCTGAACTGCTTCAAGATGAGCTTGCAGACCTCAAAGCAAGTCAGAAACCTTCTAGTAGCAGTCGGAAGAAGAAAAACAAGAAGGAAAAGAAGCGCCGCAAGAAAGAGGCTGCAGCACAGCGTGCGACAGAGAAAGTGAGTCTGCGAGATACTAGCACCCAGACGCGGACATCTGCGCGGCCTACCCGCAGAACATCAGCAGTAGCAACAAAGCAGCAATCCGTATTGGCGTCAACAGATGGGAGTGGTGACTCGGAGACGGAGGAGCGTGACCCCGAAGAGGACGAAATTGACCGTGAGGTAGAGGAGTTTCGTCTATTGCTGGAGAAGATTAACACTGAGAGCGCATTGTGTTCACGGAAGAAGTTGGTGCTGCCTCCAGGCTCGTTTGCTGACATAACCTCAATGACCATCTCATGAATTTACACACACACACACACAAGAATCACCTCGAGAGCTAGTCATTCTGGTCTATTATCACTTAATTTGAGCGAAATCTAATAATACCCAATCAAAGGGCTTGGCGCCACGTGACAACACTCGGTCATCGTCCCCGCCAAAAAATCGGCCTTTTTTTGTTCTAATACATTCATTCTGCTCAATCGCTGGTCATAATCGTTGCAGTCGGCAATTTGACGTACAGGCCGTAGACGACAAAATGGTGACGTTACGTTCAAAATTTCAAGAGTCTATGGAATTAACAGATGAAGAAGATGTTGGTGTTTGTGTCGTCTGCCAACAACAGTCGCAACGCGTGACGATGAGCTGTGCAATCTGTTTAAAACGTTTTCACTTGGGTTGTCTTACGCCTCCACTACGTCGTCGGCCACAATTGGCAGACGTTTGGAAGTGCATTGACTGCAATGAAGAAGAAGTAGAAGAGGGTGATAATACTTTGGGTAATAAAGAGAGAAAGAGGAGAGAGATTGTAGAGGAGAAACAAGTACAGGTGATGTCCAAGAGACGTCGAGTGGCAACAAAGTCGGAGCAGCAGGAGGAGAAGGATGAAACTGTTATTTTGAGGCCTTTGAAGCATCAGAATGGAAAGACTGAAATGAAGAAAAAGATCAAGCTATCAGTGAATGGTCGAACAACTCGTCGTGCTTCGTATCGGAAGCCAGTGGTTCAATTTAGTGACGACGAGGACGAAGACGATAGTGATGGTGACAGTGATTTTGTTGGTGAGAGCACGTCCGAGGAAGAAGAGGACGACGAAGGTGATAGGGTCAATGTTGAAAAACAAAAGCTGCTGCCTAGAAAACGTTTAGTGATGAAGAAATCTTCTGTGAAGCAAAAGAGCGAAGTGACTCGCCGAGCGAAACAACCGACGGCTATTTCTCCTCACATTAATGCAAGCAACAATGCTCATGTTAGTGACGCTGACTCGTTGGATATTGAGGTAATTGGTGAGAGCGCAAGTTCGGAGGATGAAGATGTTTATGACGGTCCCCACTACTTTATTGAGTACGCGGCCAATTCAAGAGCAAAGGTAAGAGTGCATTTGTGCTTTTCTCTCGAAGACCAACTTTGCTCTGACGTTGTGCGATTGTGATACCAATACAGTGCAAAAGTTGCGAGCAAAAGCTTCTTGTTGAGAAGATTCGAGTTGGCATACACATACGCCACTCGATTTTCGGTCGCACCACATACTACAAAGTACGTATAAAGATTTTACGTGACCGCGTTGGCTGCCTATTCATCAGCATGTTTGTATTGTCTTTTGATTAGCATCTAGAATGTACCGCGATTGGTCTGATAGCGGGAATGGCTACTAAGCAAGTGGAAGAGGAGCCGGAGACCGATGATGCCGACAAGAAATTTGCAAAGAAGAAGAAAAAGAATGACGATCCAATTGATGGTCTGTCAACACTTCAATCTGCCGACCAGAAACGTGTGCGTGAGTACATGGAGCAAAATGATCTCAACGGTGTGATTGATGAACGCGTCCCACTCGCAGACGACCACTTCAACAAGAAAGGTCGGATGCCAGAGAAACAACCGTCAAAATTCTTGACTGCTACCCTTCTTCCGTATCAGCAAGAAGCACTGGCTTGGATGGTTGGGCAGGAGAGTAGTGATTACAAAGGCGGCATTCTTGCAGATGAAATGGGGATGGGGAAGACGATTCAGGCAATATCACTCATACTTGAAAATCCGCGAGAGGAAGATTCGTCGTCAAAAGGCAAAGCTGCTAACGTTCGGAAACCGGCGATCGTACGTGGTGGCACGCTTGTTGTCTGCCCTCTTGTTGCTGTCATGCAGTGGAAGAGCGAGATCGAAAGATTTGTGGAACCCGGTCATTTCTCTGTGTACATTCATCACGGTCCCAAGCGTTTAAATGTGGTGGAGAAAATTGCTTCGTACGATATTGTGCTGACGACTTACTCTATCATCGAGAATGAGATCCGTAAAACAATTGGTTGGTCGAAGGTTGCGTGCAAGTATTGTGGGAAAAAGTATTTGCCGGACAAATTGGTGTCACACAACAAGTATTTCTGTGGACCAGATGCAAAGAAGACTACTCTACAAAATAAGCAGCAGAAGAAAAAAACTAAGAAGAAAGCTGCTGGTGAAACCAGTGACGAAGAAGATGACGACGACAATTTGAAAAAGTCAATTCGAAAGCCGAAAAGTCGAGTGAATCAGCGTCCAAAGAAGAAGGAGGAGGACAAGAAAAGCACGCCTCAGAAGACAAAAGGCAAGTCACCTCTTCATCACATTGAATGGACACGAATTGTTCTCGACGAGGCCCATTACATTAAAGATCGCAATTGCAATACTGCACGAGGTGTGTTCGCACTGAAGTCCAGTTATAAGTGGTGCTTATCAGGTAAGCAGACGCTGCAGGGTTTGATTCACCAAGTGCAAAACAATGATGACTTGTTATTGTGCTTTTTTTCTCAGGTACGCCTTTACAAAATCGCATTGGCGAGTTGTTCTCTCTCGTTCGGTTTCTTCGTGTAAAGAAATACGCATACTATCACTGCAATATGTGTGAATGCCAGATGCTGGACTACAAGTACGTCTCTCTCATTTTATTTGTTAAACATGTTGTCGTCGTATCTGACGAGGTTGTTATCTTGTCTTTATGTAGCTTCCCGGATAGAAAATGTGTGCAATGTCCACACAGCGCCATTCAGCACTACTCGTACTTTAACAAAAAAGTCGTTATCCCGATTCAGGCGTACGGCTACGTTGCTGAGGGCAAACTTGCACTGCAAAGACTGCAAAATGATGTTTTACAACACGTAAGTATGCTTTTTGTTTGACCTGAGAGGGAAGCTTGCTTTATCATCTAACGTGCATCGTCACTTGGTCACTGTAGATTCTACTACGACGGACGAAAGAAGGTCGTGCAGACGATATTTCGCTTCCGCCTAAGCTCGTGCGTATTCGAAAGGATCGCTTGGACGACCGTGAGAAAGACTTTTATGAGGCAATTTACACACAGAGTCAAGCGCAGTTCAACACCTATGTGTCGGCAGGAACGTTGCTGAACAACTATGCCCACATCTTTGACCTGCTTATACGTCTTCGTCAGGCGGTTGACCACCCCTATCTCGTCATTTACTCCAAGTCGAACCCAGCTCTTCAACTCCCAAGCTCCGCTGCACCATTAATGGAAGAGCAGCCTTTTGGTACTAGTGAAAGCTGCAGCTCCGAGGACGACGAGAGGTTGTGTGCAATTTGTCACGAGGACGTGGAAGATGGCGTCATTGCAAAATGTGGGCACGAGTTCTGCCGGGAGTGTGTGAAGGAGTATATTGAGTCGCTTCCATGTGGCGGAGAAGCGACTTGTCCAACATGTTCAAAGCCGCTAACTGTCGACCTTTCGTTGGTAGCTGAGACGGAGATTATTGAAGCATGCCAAGAGATTACGACTCGCCCAAGTAGCCGATCACCAAAAACTGTGAACCTATCGAGCTTTCATCGAAACAGTATTCTCCACCGAATGTCCGACATTCATTCTTTCCAGTCTAGCACAAAGATCGAAGCGCTAATGCAGGAGTTGGAGCTCATGCGTATCCGTGATCCGTCCGGAAAGGCCATTATCTTTTCTCAGTTTGTGAATATGCTTGATATTATCCACCATCGACTGCAGCTCGGTGGGGTCAAGTGTGTGAAACTATCCGGCACCATGAGTATGAGCGTACGAGATCGAACCATTACAGCCTTTCGTGACGACCCAACAGTGACGGCATTTTTGATTAGTCTCAAGGCTGGTGGTGTTGCACTCAACTTGACTGTCGCGTCACAGTACGTTATTGATGTCGTCCTTGATGGCACCACTTGTGATTGTTCTAACCTTCAGTTTTTTTGCCTTGTTACAGCATTTTCTTGATGGATCCGTGGTGGAATCCTGCAGCTGAAAATCAGGCCATTGATCGTACGCATCGGTTGGGCCAATTCAAACCGATTCAAGCCACTCGCTTTATCATTGCTGGCACCGTGGAGGAACGCATTTTAAAACTTCAAGAAAAGAAGCGCCTGATCTTTGAAGGGACCGTTGGTGCAAATGTAAGCGCGATATGTCGCCTTACGGAAGAAGACCTTCGATTTCTCTTTGCATCGTGATACAGCTACGTCGATGGAATGTTGGGATTGTATGTATACCATGCATGATGTTGTTTACGATGCTAGTTATTGTATTTGCGAGCGAGTTATTCTGTTAAAGCCAACTAGTGAATGTACATGGGAATTCAGGTATCAACAACCTAGCAAACCAACAGGTGAACAATGTACAAAAGCTTTCAAAAAATAATACGAAGGCAGGCAGGCAGGCAGGCAAAATGGAAGGACCGGACGCTCTGTTCTGACTGACATTGCCGTCCATCAATGCGGGTAGTCCAGCACGTTGGATGGCATTCCAGTCCCTCCATACAAAAATGGTGACGCCAATTGGGGGCCACCCTGGTATTGATACGAAGGGATATACTGCGGCGACTGCGATTGAATCCCGAAATGGTGCCCATTGGCTGTTGGAAGAGGAGGCATGGCATGCGAAGACATGCCCACAAGCTGCTGAGGAGGATAAACGGCAAGGGAATGCTGCTGCGGCATGTGTTGCTGGTGTGGTGGATGCTGTGAATACATTCGATGGGGTACGTAGTTGCCATAATCATCAGCTTTAAACATTTCGGGAGAGTGTACGTGCGCTGATTGCTTTTTGTGAACAATCTGCTTGGAGGCCGGAAACAGCTCCGGTTTGCCGCGACTCGGACCAGAGCTACCGAAGACCAGCGGTCGGTAAGATTCGTGTTTTTCGAGCAAACTCGAATTCTGAAATCGTGCGACCATCGCCTGCTTGCCTTGCAACCGCGCATATGAGATAGCACAGACTTTCTCGCTGTTGAAATTTGTCCACTTCTGGCCGTTGAACTCCTCATGGAACGCTTCGATACGCGCCGCCTCAATGAAATTAATGAAAGCGTAGCCCATGTTGCACTTGTTCTTGAAATCAATAGGTAGATAGAAAAAGTCGTAGTTGCCGCGATGGTTACGATTGATCTCTGTGAGTAGCATCTGCTGTGTGTACTTGTTAGGAATGTTGCGGATCATCAAAGTTGTCCGCTTATCCTCACCCGACGCCACCTTATCAATCGACAAGCTGAATTCGCCTATACCTTTATCGTTACGCCCAGGTAATGGCCGCGCTGCAGTCCGACCACCAGGAACGGCAGCATGCTCGCCATTGTGTGCTACACTTGTTCGAAAGAAAGGGTCAACGTTGCCACGACTGCTTCTCATGGGGGCAACTTGGGTCTGCGCACGCTGTCGCTCTCGAATATCGTAGTAAGCTTGCTGCTGTTGACCCTCTTGCTGCCTTGTGGTGGAAAACGATATTTGATTGTTTGAAGGCTGCAACTGATGAGCAGCCTGAAACGACGAATAACCATTTGCGCGAGTGGACAACGTGCTGATATAAGTAGACGACGGGAGCGTAAATCCGTTGGGATACGCCGATGAGTCACCAAAGCGACCAGATGACAGGGATCCACCAAGATACGCAGACGACGAGTTGCTTCTAGCCCGCGGTGCTGGTCTTGCCCAAATGTGCTGTTCGTCCTGAGGCATAAGCACGGGGGATTTGAGCTCTCCGCTACGACCAAGGAACTTGCCCGATGCCATGGGACTGTTGTTGTTTGCGCCTTCCAGGAGGGATGCATTGAGAGACGATGCGACTGACGACGTAGGTGACGTCAGAAGCGACGTGCTACTAGACGAAAAACTCTTGGGGCGAGCCCTAGCAACTCGTGGATGTGTAATTGCCGCCCGATTTAGGCACTCTTGAAAGAGTTTAAGCTTGGCGACGTCCATCATCGGTGATGTCGTGCGAGTTACAGACAATGGTCCACTTGTCTGGAGAACACGAGGTAGTCCAGTTAAAGCTGCAGGCAGCACACGCGAGTCGCAATACTCGACAATATACTTGGGAATTTGCATATCAGGCTGCAAGATACTTGCCACTTGGCCAAAACAGGCACAAACTTGACGTAGTTCAGAAACCACAACAGGTGATCTGTCATTGGGCGTAAAACACACGAGCAAAGTCGCTGAATTGACGTCATCCGGGAGCTCATAAGGTAGACAGAAGCTAAGAATATCAGCATCAGCACGCCAGCGATCAAATGCAGCGACGGCACTTGTGAGATTAAAAAAAGTACAAAAGAGAAGTCCACCGGCCGTCAACTCGCGACGTGTACTTGCAACACTTCCAAAGTTCTGAAGTAACACGCAAGAGTAGGCAAGAATAAACAGTCAGTAAGAACCTCATATAGGCAGTAATCTGAGCCTATAATGACGTACATTAAGTCGATCTACAACACGACAGACGTCCAGGGCGTCCCACGTACCAGCACCACAACGTACGACGACATGACGTGAGATAAAATCCGTCCGAAGAACGTCCCAGAGTGCTCCATATTCACTTAATTCACCATGAGCTCGCCATCGTGGGGCGTTATGTAATGTCGTGGAATAATCGGAATAACTTCGAGGTCTTTTTGTATGGAAAAAAGCACGAGTGATGGTCAATGGGGTCGACGTGAGACTTTTGTCTTCGTCTGTAGTAAATGTTAAGGCACGCATTGATTGCGTCAACGCGTCATCAAATAACCAGAGCTCATTGTTGTTACTTAAGAAAGATGGAGCTACAGGTGGCTCGTCTGTGTCCTCTGTGGAACGGGAATAGTGGCTTGAGGTTAGGTGTAAGTTACTGGGGTAGTAGGAAGTACCCGGAGAGTGATGGTCGTTGTTTACAATATCGTCCTGTGCCATGGCAAAAGATCAGAAGAAAAGAAGCTCTGGAGGGATGAAAACAAGAGGTAGTAGTCGAAGAAAGATCTTTGTACTGGAAAGAGAAGCAGGCAAACTGCCTGCTTGCCTCAAAAAACAACTCTTGCGGTCTTGATCTTCTCGGTGGTTACAATGTGGGTGACTGGTGCGAGTTTTGGTTTGTAAACGTTTTCGTATACTTGATTTAAGTATAGTTCACTCTTCAACACGAAGGATCGCAAAAAAGTGTGGCGTACTTTTACTTAAGGTGTGACACATCATACTTGGCCAGCATAGCATCCGTAAATCGTATCGCAACTATGGGACATAGCCGTGGCAACTTCAACCGCTGTCAATTACGTATCGATATGTTGACTTTTGTATGTTACATCTTTGCATCGCCAACGGTACTTTTCACCAGTCAAAAGCTCGATTCATTTTCCAATTATCCTTCTTGTCATCAAGTGAATCTCATGGCCAAGTCGACGAACACTTTTGCACACCTTTTACCTCCATCTTGGACGAAACACGTTCAATTCTGGCTAGAAGATGACATTCCATCCTTTGACGTTGGTGGCTTTGTAGTTGGCGGTGCGTCTTCTGTTGTTCTGATTGAATTCTCTCACGCTTCTCTCTCTTACTCTCAATGACTCTATTGCCACATATATACAGAAGACCAAGAGACAGCATTGCTGCTAGGCAAATCCAACGGTGTCTTAGCTGGTGTTCCTTTCTTTACTGAAGTCTTTCGGTCACTTGGTTGTCACGTTGAGTGGTTGCTCGAAGAGGGTGACGAGATCCAGCTTAGCAACGTCCCTGGAGGTAAAGTGCCTGTCGCCAAAGTCACGGGCAAATGCCGTCAGCTGCTGCTGGGTGAACGCACGGCTCTTAATATCTTGACACGTGCCAGTGGCGTGGCTACGCAGGCTCGACGCTCTGTAGAGCAGGCACGAGCTCTAGGCTGGATGGGCCACGTAGCCGGCACTCGCAAGACGACACCGGGCTTTCGACTTGTAGAAAAGTACGCACTGCTGGTTGCTGGTGCTTCAACGCATCGCCACGACTTGTCGCAGATGGTCATGCTGAAGGACAATCATGTGTGGGCTGCTGGCAGCATTACCAAGGCCGTACACAAAGCCAAACTGGCTGCCGGCTTCTCGATGAAGATTGAAGTCGAGTGCCGTCGTATCGAGGAAGCACAAGAGGCCGCTATAGCTGGAGCAGATATTGTCATGCTGGACAACTTTGAGCCTGAGCAACTCAAGATCACAGCTGCTCAGCTCAAGAAAGAGTTCGCACACGTGCTGGTTGAAGCCAGCGGAGGTATCACGCCTGCGACGCTCAGTCAGTACATCTCACCCGATGTGGATATCGTGAGTCAGGGGAAGCTCACGCAAGGCTACCCGTGCCTGGACTTTTCGCTCAAAATCCAAAAGTCGGACGGTGTCTTGGAGCAATAAACGTCACCACAACAGATGAAAGCAGTACTTATGCAAGTCAGAAAGCCACTTGAAGCGCTTTTCTTCACACCGTTAGCGTTTTGATAAAATGAGAGAAAAATGGCAATCAAGAGCATTCATCAAGGAGCGAGCTGCTCCATACGCCTCGCCAAGTGCTCCACATCGTTTGCAGCGTTTCTGCGGCTGCCATAGTTACTTCTGCTGTCTTTTTGGTGCGCAGTTTGCTCCTCAAGCTGCATCAAGCGCACGATTTTCGTCAGCCAAGCCCAAACAGGTTCGATCGCGTTCAAAAACTTGTCCTTTGTCTTCGTTTTCGTTGCGCGCCACTCAAGCTCGACTAGTAGTTGCGTCACGAACTCCACTTGAAAAGGCCTATTAGCATACAAAGGCAGTAATGAGCTACTGAAGTATACATGCAGTGACAATAATGCTTACCGCTTGATCCTCGGTGGCGTGAAACGCCGAAAAATGTACTCGACGGACTCGAGAACATCAGTTGTGGCTACGCTTATAGCGCCTTCTCCAATCGCAGATACAGGCATCTGCAACTCGGCATCAATGCTTTTCAGTAGCCAAAACCAAACGAGCCGAAGACGCACAATGGGAAGAATGCTAAAATCGGCGCGACTTCGTCTCAGCCACCGCGCTCCACTACGAATATCTAACTCCTTGAGCTCCGACGAAGTCGTCATTAGTAGCGAGGCTATCTTATCAGCAGACTCGGAGTATAGAAACGAGTAAAACCAGCTGAAAAATTGTACAGAACTCCGAGCAGCAGATTGGCCTTTGTTGATCTTGTCATCCATGTCCCTGTCGGTGTCACCATGAAACGTGAGCTCCAGCGCTTCATGCAGCAAGTGAGACCGTTCTAACACTCCGATCCACTCGTACTGCCACACAACATCAGAAGCACTGCGTGTCTTTTGAAGACGCTCAAGACTGGTGCCTAGTGTAAGGAATGTTCGCTCGCGCTGGTCACATGGCCAGCTTCCTTGTGCGTAGTCTACCATCGGTACGTGGCTCAACAATTGACGATTGAAAAGGCAGGCAGCGTTCTCTTGTCGTATGCTTCGGGACAACACATTCACCAACTCCATGCTACGACACGATGAGAGTAGATCCACATGACACCGACACCACTCGATAAACGTAACGTACAAGTGCGAATAGCGATAACAAGCCGCTACCACAGAATTTGTACCTGCTCTCCAGCCATCCTTAGGCCACCAGTCATCAGGTAACACAGAGCTGATCGGTTCGAACGGCGCTCGATGAGATGCTAGCATCCAAGTCTGCAACTGCGATCGCCAGCTCGGGAGGTGGTTTGCCCACACTGCGATTCTGCTTCCAAGAGTCAGCTCGTCAAAAAGACGCTGTCCATGTCGCACCTTGTCCTCAATCATTTGACCATTTGCGTGGGACTGTCTGGTTTGTCGATCAAATAATCGTTGAAGGAAGACACTTCCGAGTGTCAACGTCTCGGACTTTCCAGACAATGCAGTCTCTGCGAACTGAAGAAACTGCGTATCATTTGGCAATTTGGCAGCGCAGATTTCCAAAATCTCTGAGAGAGTCGCACTCTCGTCTTCATGCTCCACTGCAACCAATAGCAATTGATGTAACTCCATCTCCACATCTGCGTCTCTGCACGGCGCCGACACAAATAGTTTCGACTGCATCTGTTGCAAAGACTTGGATGTCATTAACTCTTGCAATAGGCCCTCCTTTTTACCATCTGCTTGAGCCACTTGGACGTTTAATAGCGTCTGAATTGCCCACTCTCGAGTTGAATGTAGCGTCGTTATAGTCTTTTGCGGGAGTTTTCGATCAGTAGGGAATTCAATCATCTGCAATACTGAAATCCAATGATTCATAACGTCATTTTCTCTGCACTAAAAACACGATCTAGCAATGTAAATTCACGCACAAATGTCGGCTACTTCTTGCAGTTGTGTGGCATTAGTCTCAGGGGCTTCTAATAGTTCCTCTAGCGTTGTCAGTAGCAAACATGGCAACTAAATGGACGTAATAATTGTTCAGGTGATGATAAAATTAAGCGTAATTTTAAGTTTATATACTAAAGTTTATATACAAACCTCTGATGTCTCCAGTACTGCCTCATATGTCTCTAAATTCTGAAGTGCTGCTCTTATAAAGTCCCACATCTCTCTTAAATCTGACTTTGCTGCAAACTTTTGGCTACAACCCGTTTCTTTTTTTTTACTTTCACATGTATATTACTTACGTAAAATTTAATATGCGAAATGGGTACATGTAGTAACTCAAGAGTTTGCAAGCTGTTCAATCGATTGGCACAATTTTCTATGATTGTGCTATTAGCAAGCGTACTCACTTGGCTTCAGTTTCGATAGGGAGGTCACTACGCAGACCCCATTCCGACCATGATCCATCGTACACTGGAGCCCTGTAACAAACAGTAAAAATAAAAATACACGACTGTTGTCAGAACCGTAAAAACTACGATAGCAACGATCGTGTGTTTTGCATCTCACTTCTCCAGTGGCTTGCCAGCCAAGTGCAGACCGAACGTGAGAATGCTAGCAGTTACTCCAGATCCGCAGCTATAGATGCAAAATTGTAACACCAGCGCACATCACGATGAAAATCAAGCACACAATCGCCTTGAAATCTAAAGATATGAGCACTCCAATGTACCTAGTGATGATTGGGCTCGTCTCGTCTATCTTCACGTCTACAAAATCAGCAACACGTGGCAGCAATGTTATCTCAAGATCACTTTCGCAGCACTAAAAGTGATGCACGTACTCGCTTCATCGAAGGCGCTCTTGATTTCAGCTACGTCTCGGAAAAGCTATGCACAACAGGACGTAAAGGTAGTATTTCTTCACAAACGTAATACGCTTTTCGCATTCTTTTCAGTCCATAGAACTCACCGAAAAGTCCTTGGGATCGACAATTTTGCCAAATGGCACGTTGATAGATCCTGGAATATGGCCACCACGCATGCCTGGACGCGGCTCCTGTGTTGGAAAAAAGCAGACAAGTTGAAGAAGAATATCTTCGAACCGAGCTATTGTTCGATCGACGTACAGGCTCCTTGGCGTAAAAACGCGAAGCTCCACGAGCATCCACGATCTGCGTGTCCGATCCAATCTTGGCTAGCACGTCCTCCCACGACACAACGAGAGCTTCATTGGGCTTTGCTTTATACGAAGCACCTGCTACCACCTTTTGCGGCTCGCCCGTTTCAACTGGACGTTCTTCCTTCTTCCACTTGGTGATACCACCTAGACACAAACAAACGAAGCGTATTAAACATCATTAACAATTTCTCCATCTATTTGTTGCAATAGTTTTATTGTCGTCGTCGTCAACTTACCATTGAGAATATGAACACTGTCATGTCCAAAGTACTTGAACGTCCACCAGCAACGTGCTGGACTGTATCACATTTTTGTATAGTAAGTCCAAATCAAATCACTCTTCTCTACCTCTTCACAACTTCTTTCTCTAAAATACCTAAAACAATTTTGACCACCATAGATCACCACAAGATCGTCTTGTTCTACCCCCAAATACATTAAAGCGTGCTCAAATGTCTCTGCTATAGCACGTTTTAGTCCACACTGGCTCTCCCGTGCTCTCTACGTCCATATTATATTACGTACAATGGGGCAACATATGCGGTAGAGTCGATTTGACGTCTGATATTTGTTCAATATCAAAGAATTGGGCACCTGGTAATCGTTCCAATGCAAATTCCTTCTTGGCATCTCGACTTTTATCCAAATACCACGATGCATCCAGAAAACGAACATATCGGTCTTTTGAAGTTTGTAAAAGTGTTTGAACCTCTTCCGTAGACAAAAGAGGTGACAAGAAACGGGCTGAACGAGAAGAAAAACGTCGAAATGGACTCATGATTGGAAGCAAAGTAGAGGAGGAGGGGGTCATGGAAAACATCCTGGCGTAAGATAAATCGAGGCTAGATATGTAATTATAGAGTTTTAATTTGTTGTGGGTGAAAGGTAGAATTCTACCTTTACGATTTGATACAGTATTATTGGAAATATTGCAATAGGATGCAACATTATGATTTATATTTCTGCCTACGAAAAGAGACTTGTTTAGTGCTTCTTTTTCAGTGCCTTGACCTTCTTCGCATGCTTGGCCGAATTTATATGTCCATTGTATTTCTTTACATCTCGAAATGTGAGACCACAGGGTTGACAAGTCATTTTTGTGGACATTGCAGCCATTTTCGTTTCCAGCACTCCCTGTTTCAATTTCAGTTAGCAATTCTAAATGTTAGAGCATTGTGTCATAAACAATGGTCTAACCTGTTTCGTAGCACTCCCGCGAGCCTGCTCGACATTTTCTGACGGTTGAAAGGACTTTTGACCTGAATCCATCTCTATAATGCTCTTGTCCAAACTAAAGATAAAGTAGTGAGCTCCATTTGTAGATGGTGGCTCGCCCCTGAATGATGCCGGGTGGGTACGCTGTGGCTCGTAGCCTGCGTAAATACTCGCGTCAAACACCTCCGTCCTATCAGCATCAAAGCAGACTGTCAAATGAGCAACAACTAGTTACTCACAAATAGGAGATCGACCATGCACGTACCGTTTCAGCTGGAAGCCATTTACCGCAGCCTGCTCTTGAATTTTCCAGCGGTTATAGAATAGCGTATTACGCAGCGACACAAGCACTTGTCCACGGGTCGGGTGCAGATACTGCCGAGTCGAGTTGAAGAATCCCCTGAGCAATTTTTGGTTATTCGCCACATCTGCCTCCGTCGAGCCACCAAGATGCGGAAAATTAAAGACAATTGCGTCGAATCGTTGAGCGACATGGAGCCACTTTTCCTTGTCCAGACACGTCGCATTTACATCAAAGTGCACTTGAGCCTTGTAGCAAGTTCATAAGATCAGTCAGACAATTGTTACAGCATCCACATCGTTCTTTTTGTGGTTCATACCCCTGCTGTCTCCAGCGCATCGCAATTAAGCAATGCACTCGAGTATTTTTCCTTCAGTTCCAGCTTCGAATCATAGCAAGTGGCGACTAGATTTTTCCCTCCCTAGAGATAAAAAGCCATCAAGAATAACATCTCAGTTAGCATCCGCCATGGCAATTAATGTCTCATGTACTACCTACTAACCAAAAAGACTGCAAGAGACAACGAGAAGGAAAAATCACCATCGCCGACCACTAAAATGCGTTGCCGGTCACTGAAAGGGCCTAAAGTTTTGGGATTTGGATTGAAAGACGACGTGAGGGAGAAAATGGCGTTGGTCTGGGACTTGGTGGAACGAATTTGCTGTGCGATGACGTTTCGATTCTTCTTGGTCGTGTATTTCTATTGAAAAGCACAAGAGTGAAAAAATTGCAATAGGATGAAGTAAAAGTGAAGAAAGATGAAAGGTTTTTTAGAGAACCCACTTTGCCATTTTGATGACGTTTCTTCTTGTCGGACTTGGCCATTATCAGCCGATTTAGAACCAGTCCTTTTTGTACAGAAATTTAGGTAGGAAATGGGTCAATTGATATCGTTACTATCCTATGTAGACTCAAAAATTGACAAGCTAAAATTATAGTTTTGTGACACTTCTATATATTGCGTTACTTCACATCCCCCAGTCGTAGTTTTTGCTTGTCACATTTGCACTTTGGACCAAAATGAGCGACGAGTTGCCCACGCCGCCCGTGCCTATTCCAGGACTACATGCTGGTAGTAAGAGCGATTTTCGTGAAGATCTGGACGTGGAAGAGCTTATTGAGCGTAATCGTTGCCATGAAGATTACTACAAGCTTGAGAAGTGCCTGGCAGACTATGACCGCGACTGGAGAAAGTGTCAGGAACAGGTCAAAAAGCTGAAAGAATGCAACGATCGCATTCATGACCTTCGTCAAGCAACTGATGCTGCTACTTCAGGTCGTGATAAACACTAAAGAGAGCCAACACGTGAGCCCTATTTGTTCTGCAGAAGATCCTTCTACAATTGACACATCCATGCATTAAAAATCATGCCTGCGATTCCTGTTCGACTTACTTTTGATCTTCTTCGGTCTCAACGGCTCGGCTGATTGCACTGTCCGTTGTCTTCTAATGGGAAATGAAAAATGGAGTTACTCGTTAAAAAGGGGCTTCAACCGTTCGGCCTTCGTTACCACTCGCTGCACCGTCAGCGATAGTACCACCGTCCTCCTGAGCTTCTTCCTCCTGCTCATCGGACACATACCACCCGTCCATGGTATCAATGTCCATTGCAGTATCCTCGTCACGGCTTTCTTCCTCCATAGCCAGCCGTGCGTACTCGGCTCGAGCATAGCGATCCCAGTCTCTGTAAAACAGCAGCAACAATCCACGGTTAACAGCAGTAGAGAACTTCGTTCGTGACGAAATCAAACGTACGTAAGCTCGGGTTCGGCAATTTGTTGACGCAGTAGGAACGGGTCACGTTGCTCAAAGTCGATGAACTTGCTAAGGTTGAACAGCACATTAAAGAACACACCCGAGACGCGAATCTTATCGGGACGAATAAAGTCCTTGTGATAAAATTCGCCCTCCTTTTCCGGATGCAACAAGTCCGACATCTGACACAGAATGTCCTCAAACGGTACCACTTCATGGCCAAGACACTCCATGCGATGTATCTGGTGTCGATAAAATACGCGCATCTCATCGGCACGCAGCACACCGTCCTCGGTCGTGTCGATAAGCTCGAACCAATACCTAATACTGACAGGGTTTGCTTTATCTTCCTCCGAGAGCATAAAGTCTATCCCATGAAAAAAGGATAGTTAGCACTGATTTAGCGCGACAGTCTAAGATTGCCAGGCTACTCACATATGAAGTCCTCGTAGCTCATCTTCTTCTTTTCTTCAGCAGTTAGCGTCTGGACACGAGCAAACGGGCGCCGTCCCCGTTCGAAAATACGGTCCACAATGATACGTGTAAGGGCGTGGCCGCCATAGCGTACAAGGTCGTCGGGACTGAGAAGGAAGTCGTGATCCGTGTCTAGCTCCCAAAATTTGCAGTACAGCACGTAAAAGTGCTCGTATGAGAAATACGAATTCACCTGCATTTCAAACGACGCAACTATAAGCATTCATGCTTACGACATCGATGACCCTGCATTGCGCGTACCTTATTGATGTCTTCTTCCTCATCTACAGTGTTGAATGCACTGATGAGATTGCTGCGCCGCAGCTTTCGCAGAGTGATTCGGCCACTGCTGTCTCTATCTACCGAGTAAAATATCCGTACGACAACCGTCAAGGCTGCACAAACACACACATCAAGTCGTTAGTCCTATTAACCTCAGGCATGACTCCAAGCGCAGCACTTTACTTGCCGTATTTCTCCTGAAATTCGGGCGTACCCCCAAGAAACTCAAGACCAGGATGATACTTTAGCAGTTCTGTTGACAAAACAATCAGTAAGAAGCAGATAGCGTAGACAACCCATCTCGCGGTCAGGCGCACCATGCAAAAACGGCGCGAAGTCGTCTCGCTCTATGAAGTCATTCTTTGGCTGCTTCACCTGTCAGTACACAGCGGTATCTATCAGTTCCCAGTCGAGAAACATTATTCAGTACGCCAAACTACGTGCGACCACGTACTACTCTAAAAAAGCGTTCCAAGCTGTCACACGGAGCCATCTCGCGCATCCAGTAATTATGAAACATATCCTTTGTTATACGCTGCGGTACCACCCCGCCATCAGCGCTCGTGGGGCTAGATGCATCCTCTTCTGCAGAAATCAAATGTGACTTAAGCATAGCCTCCCCCGCTTCCTCGCAGGTTGCAAGGATGCGTCGGAAAAACGGTGCGTTGAAAAATGAAGGGAAACCGCACAGATCCTTCGTAATAGCCACGAAATCTTCAACCTTCATGCCCTCCGGAAACTCACGGAAGCGCGCCTCAATGTCTGATGCCTTGCGCGCCATAGCGTCCGTGGACAAGCCACGCAGCCGGCCACGTCGACCTTCGCCTGGTGCGTAAAATCTGGGTATCTGATCCTGCTTCAACGCCCCATTATCCATGGGGTAGTCAAGCTCGTTTGCTGCAGTCTCCTCGTTCGTAAGAGCTTCTTCCACCACCCGCTGCTTCTGCTCCTCCTCCTCCATGTTTTCGTCCGTATCCGCAGAAGACACCGCTTCTACAAGTTCCTGTTGATTTTCTGCAAATGTTTCACTAGTGTTTTCTCCTTCATTCTTATCACTAACAGTTTCATTGTCTCGGGTGGTCATGTCCACGTCGTCTGACGCCGTAAATGGCACCACAGCAGCTACTGCCTCAGACTTGGTACCTCCTTCCATCTCCGTTGCTACAGCAGCTGCTGCAGCAACAGCAGTATGAAGTTCATCTCCAAATAGACTCACTAGATGTTGATGACGTCTCCGTGCACTGGGACTACCGACTGAGCCGGGACTGAGCAGTCCATACTGCTGGTAATTAGGTGGAGGCTTCGGACTACGCGAAGGTGAGTCGGCCCCACTTGCCACTGTATTAACAGTAGCTAATAACGTCTCCAGATTAAGCTCTTTACCCTGTCGCAAGTCCGCTACCATCGTCTGAATCATCTCTTTTGTACCGTCCAAATTAAGCCACTGACGAAAGAGTTCTTCCATCTTCATACGCCCTGCTGGACATAAATGGGCACTCTCAATCTCTGACAACCGAAGAGACTCGGGGCCTGTGCCGCTCGAGCTCGTAGGCGACGTCATTGCAGCGTCCGAAGTCTCGATTCCGACAGTCATATATGCACGTTATAGACCGCTTCACGTGATAAAAATAGTACAACAAGAAAGAGAAGAAACGAATCGAGCTAAAGAGTATAATAGACAGTCTGGGGAAGAGCTACAAGCCGCGATATCACAACACGAACGAAGACTGCGCTACGTGCTGATCTTCCTTCTTTGTGAGCGAGTCCGGACGTCCTCTTTTTAGTATGTGGACCACATCGGCGTTCGAAATGTAACATGATTGGTCAAAATGTAGCCAGTCAAAATTCGTGAATGAGACGAGGAATATCGAGCAAATCTTCAGTGACCAGAGAAAGGACATGTAACTTTTCGTGTCGCTGGTTATATTCGGAACGTCGCAGCGTGTGTTTACTGTCGTCATTTCATTGGATTTTATAGGCATTATCAAGACGTATATATGGAGATTAAGAAGGTCTAGAGACTGAGTTGTTGTGTGGGCGAGTTAGTTAGTGGCACAATAGACATGACCATGCAATTGATTCTTTTATTCGATACTATACCTTATTTGTTTACGATATCATCAGCAGACGAGGCAACAATTGTTTTTTTAGTGCCGATTGAAAAGAAGAGGAGGTACTCATATTTGTAAAAAAGGTAAGAATTATGGGTACGGTGGACATACATTTTCATAACTAATAGGGGGTTAAAGTCTTCTAAAAGGGATCGTTGACAGTCAAAGTAAAGTTAATAAGAGCGACACTATGTGGCCCAAAATGTTATAACCTTACAAAGGTTATAAGTTCTTGGGAGATCACTCACCAGAGAGAGACCTGTACCATTAATTTTCTACATAAAAGCTCAATCTACGGACCATTTTAGGATGTGGAAGCCCGGGACTGATCGACCAGACGACACGACGCCCACTGTTGTAGATGAGGACAAGACGTCCACAATCATTGACGAAGACGATGAAGAAGCTCCAATAAAAGGGAAAGACCTGCCATCGCACATGACGAAGAAGACGCCGTCCAAGTTTGTGCTGTCGCAGAAGACGCTGGCCATGAAGGTGCGGCTGTTTGTTGACTGGAGCTTGACTGTCCAATGGGGATGTTGACGTTTTGATGTGACCTTTGGAACAGTTCATGCAACGCAAGAAGACGACAGAGGCACAGCGCATCAGTGCTGTAAAGAAGCAGCACACACAAGACACTTGGGGGGAGTCTGTGCCCGAAGTCGACGAGCAGACCGACGACGGCTCCGAGATCACCTGTACACGTGATGTGCCCGACCCATCACTGCCGCTGCTGTTTGGCCGTCGCTCTTTTGGAAGCTTTAACAAGGGTGTGGAGGACGAGTTCAAGGAAGCATCTAGAGCGCTGCGTTTTGCGGCGTCGGAGGAGACGGAGCTTCGTGAAGAGGTCTCGGCTGAGGAAATGACATCTCGCATGCTCAAGTACACGGGTCTGAGTCGTCGCAGTGGTACAAAAGATGGCGGTAGACACCCTCATAGCAACAAACGTCAGCGGAAATAGACACTTCATCCTCTCAAGTTGATAAGTTCTTGTCCGTAGCATCAGACATGTCACTCCTCGTCGCTAGCGTCTTCGTCACTGAAGTAACTGGCAGTTTTCCGTTGAGGTCGACGACGCGCTGACACAGCAGCAGACGGTGGAGTTGCAGTCGCCAATAGCAATGCTGATGAAGATGACGATGCTGCGGACGGGTACGCAAGCAGGGAAATGGAAAGATCTTCGTCGTCGGAATTCGTAGGTGGTGCTCTGTTAACAAACACATGTCCAATAATTCATTAGATAACTTTCGAAGCACCTACAGCTTCTTGTCCGATAGAGAGATCACTCGTTCTTGCAACGTACAGAATGTTGACGACCCCTTGGTCGTTAAAATAATGTGCACGTTCATGCAAATCAATCTTCTTTTTCTTCTTGAGTTTCTTCCTGCTACTTTTACCTCCCGTCGATACCGGTCGCTCCCGTGTGCCCAGTACATTCCGTGGACATTCGTAGGACACGTGACCCATCTCGCCACATTCAAAACAGCGCTGGGATGTCGTATATTTGCGTTTTTTCACAAACTCTTGCGAGCGGCCATTGTCACGAGACAAAGAAACAGCCAAGATCATTCCTTCCAGTGGCATTTTGTCCATCTTTGCGACAGCTTGAGCACAATCTTCAGCTCGAACAAACTGTACAAAAGCCACACCACGACTACGACGTGTCTGCTTATCACGTAGTACCAATACGCGTGCTAGTTTTCCAAAGGGAGCAAAGAGCTGTGCAACGTCGTTTGTAGTGTAGGCATACGGTAGCATTGCAACGTAAGCTGTACACGTCGAGGCAATCGCTGCCGGTGAGGAGGACGTGGTAGCCATTGGATACAAAATGGAAGAATCATTTGGTACCGCTAATGTGGTACAACTACTGATTACGACATATGCAATGTCGACTAGTGAAAACAATCGTGTGATTGGATCAGCTAGTTGTATACTTAAGTAAAAACACCAGCTGGTCCCTCTGTCCCTTCTCATATATCGTCATGGTGGACTGTGTCTCTTTGATAGTTACATTTGTCACTTGTCATCAATCAAATACCAGCGGCACCAATAGCGAGTCTTTTAGTCCTTCATTTGTCGTCTTGTACCTTGTTGCAAACCCCATGACGTTTCCCAATTGTCCTGATTACATTCCAGGCTCACACCGTCGAGATCCCAAATGTGCATTGTCCATGCAAACAATTGGACCACAAAAATTACAGCGACGGTCTTTGGAAGAAGAAGGACAGTCCATGGACGTGAAAAAGGAGGAGCTGCAACAAGATTTGCAATCGATGGTGGTCCTGCTATCCCCTGCACATGAAGAAACGGCAACGATGCAGTTAATTCCAAGTAAGGAAGAATGTTTGGCACTGGTGAGACAAAGTCGCAAGCGTTTACATATGGATGAGAATTTTCCAGGGAATGAAAATCTGCTCATGTTGGCGAACAATTCAGCAGTGAAAGTGTCACCTGACGCGGTTGATCCGTTTGCAGCAGAGATTGAGAAAATGCCGACAAGCTCTGTAACGTATCAAGAGGACGGAGATGGATTATCCAGTAGTGACACTAGTAGATCTCAGTATATGGAGGCAGTTTCGTTGCAGACGATGGCCCGTGCGGCGAGTGAGGTGATAGAAGATCAAACTGTTTGTGCGCGGTACGAAGATGCAGCTCATCAATTACATGAATGGGGAGAACGACGGATGATTCAACAACAACAGCAGCAGCAGCAATTGCAATCGCAAGCAAATCCTGCGACTACAGAAGGAGGTGACTGCTTGTTACCTTCACTGTCCATGTCTTTAGCTGAAATCTCACCTTATGCGATGGAACTTGCAGCTCGCAACAGTTTGCCCAAGAAACGGTCGAGTCTTTCGAAATTGTCCAAGAAGTTGATGCATGACTGGTTTGAGCATAATTTGCATCATCCATATCCGACGGAAGAGGAGAAGGAATGGCTTGCTCGACAAGGTGGTATCACGTTGGAGCAGGTGAACAACTGGTTTATCAATACTCGTGGTCGAAAGTGGAAGCCTATGCTTAACCGACTCATGGCTGAGAAACAGGCAGGAGACTGCAAATTGTACGACCAAATGGTGGAGAAGATAGAGGAGCCCTATCACAAGTTCTAGTGCGTTAGCTGCAACGACAAGTGACGACGACAGGAGAAGGATAGACCTATCATTCGTACGTGGCGTATTTATCGTCGGCATCTCCTAGCGTGGTGCAAGCTTCTAAGCTGTCCATATACTTTCACTTAGATGTAGGAATCGGTGTTTTGTATCACCATGGCGACAAACCAACTGTACAGTTGAATTAGTGCGACGGCAGAATGCATCTCCAGCAAATTCAAATTTAATGCGAAGTAAAGCTTATATGTCGGACAGCATTTTAGATGTTCCCAGGCAACAAGTCGACGGAGAGTCTTCTAGTGACACTAATTGCAAAGCAATCAGCAGCAGAATGTTGTCTCGATGACCGACTAAGCTCGTCATGATTTGAGACGACTTCCTGTTCACCGTAGTCCAAAACCTTCGGCCTGATTAATTGCTAGTAGCAAAAGCTCTTTGAGCTTCGCGCGGCTGCTGTACTCGGGTAGTAGCAGGTGGTTAAAGCTGGTTGTACAGACGCATAGCAAGTCGCGTTAGTTGCAACGCTACAAACAACTGCAACATATCTCCTCTCACCAGGTATGCGCCGTAGGAAGGCGACCAGAGTCTGGGCCGTTGCGCGAGATGACAAACACTAGATTTGAGAGACCTCGGATGGGTACGCGATCACTACCTGTCGCAAACCGCAGCAGCTTTTTCTTGTCTTCTAGTGGAAGTGCGTGCACGATGACCCAGAAATCTCTACAGAGGCAAGCAGGAGTCAGTTGTTGTAAGCACAAAAAGCTATCGCCACAGTGGCGTACCGGATGATCTCGCTGTCTTCTGCAAAACCGTCCTCGTAGTGCGTAGCTTCCTCAAGAGCCTTAAAGTCCAGGTCGCTACTGCCACAGATCAGCAACTGCAACTCCTCCCACCGGAACATGCTTAGGACCTCATGATTGCAAACCTGGTGGAAGCCACGGTGGAAAGCAGCGTACTGTCGGGAGACCGACTTGTTCAGCACATAGTCTACGTATAACGCAACGTACTCCTCGCGATTGCTCTTCGTTACAGGAATTGAGCTCCCTTCTGGCTTCAGCTCCACCGCCTTAACCTCGCCAAACACTTCATACGAGTACTCAAACGTACGCTGATATACTTCCTCTACGTCACCCTGAAAGTTCAGCAGCTGCCGTAGACCACGTCCAAGATCAGGCATTGCTAACTCAAGATCTTCCAGTCCAAGTGGGTAGCCCATTACTTTCTTGTACACAATGTGTGGAAAGCTAACGTCCAGAATAACAGCGTTGTAAATAGCAAGACCCAGAAGCGTACCAATTAGCTCAAACTCCATGGTGGCTTCCAGTGAATCGCTGTTAAACCACAATGTACGTGTCTCCTCATCGTACGTAAACATACCATAGGCCGGATCCAGTAGCTGTCGAATGAGGATTTGAAAAAACTCTTTCTGCACACCACCCTCATCAATGCCTTCTTCACCGACAAACTTAACCTTAAGAGGCTTCTTCAGCGTCTCCGCTGACGAGGATAAGTGCACTAATTGCTGCATCGCGTCCTCCACGATATTTTCACGTCGCACCTTTAGTACCAAGTAAGGTGATTGTGCACGTTCCGCGAGCAATATAGAGCGAGACAACACTGCATCCTGCGCACGTGCACGCTGCTCGAGATCCGAATCGATATGCAGCACTTTGCTTTTGGAACCCGCATCCAAAACGAAAGGAAAATCACAAAATGACATTTCCGAAAGCATGCGCTCCGGCATGGGTTCAGCCTTCCGTCTAGCTTCTTCCTGTCTCCTCTCTTGTTCTACACGCTCACGCTCCGTCGTATCTTCGCCATCATTCTGCTGCTGACGACGTCGCAGCTCCTCATGCTCCAACCGATGAGTAGAATGCAGGGCAGCACGGCATTTCTTCCAAAAGATAATGGAACGTGAATAGTCCTGCGTAATGTCCACTTCGGAATTTACAGCATCATTATAAAACTCCTCGTACGTGGCAAACGGTTCGTGGCCATTTGATCGCTCCCGGTTTACAATCTGGAGCTGCGCAAGAACGCCACAAGCTGCATACACGAGGTCCATTTTGCGCGAGCCGTAGAGACACACGGTGATTGCTTGTTGCAGGATATCCAAAAGTCGATGCAGATCGTCCGCCGAGAAAAAAGTGACCCATTGCTCACGAACAAGGGCCTTGGCGTCTTCAGGAAGATAATAAAACAGTCGACAGAGTCCACCCACGACGTTCAAATAATCGGGATCAAACATTGACGGGTGTTCAAACATGATTAAAAAGAAGCGTAATGCACGTGGAGAATCCCACGTCGAGCAGATATTCCATGGCTGTGTCACGAGCATCTCCAATGCATTTCGAAAAGTATTCTGTAGAGCCTTTTGGTCACAACTATCAGTCATTGCAGCATCGAGCAACGTAAACACTCGTTTCATTTTCTCTTGATCAATACACCACCATTTCATCTCTTTTTCTTCTTCTTCTGCTAGTGTCTTGTCACTCATAAATGCATCACTCAAGATCTCTGGATCCGAAAACACATGGTAAACAAGTCTCTTTGTAACTTGATAATCGTCCGTCTCTGTCGCCAATTGTAACGCCAGTTCAAGCTCTGTGCCCATAGAAGTGACAGAATTAATCGCTGTCGTTGATTGGTTCATATTAGCCGTCCACGTCGTGGGCGTTGGTTTTGTCGACGACAACGAGACCTGTGTCTCTTCTTTGTACATTTCCATTTCCACGTCTTCTTTGTGCTGATAGTGAAACGTGTCGTCCATTTTTACATCAGGGGATGACGCGCCAGCGTCACCCGTGATTGCGTCATCTTTCGAACATTCTTGGAGTTCTAAAAGTGTACGTGCAACGGCATCATTGGGAGCAAGACCTTGTGATAGAAAACGTGCGTACGTGGTACGAAAGATTGCTTCAAGCTCCTCCTGTTGGTGGTGTTGCTGTGTAGCCATCCCTACCCGTGGATGACGTTGTCTCGAATTGTTTGCTCCTTTTCTTGATCTTGTCAAAATTGATATCATCAATGGTTGAAGTGATGATTATTATCCAATCACAGTTGTGTATGTTTTGGATTGGTTCAAAAGAAAAACGAGATCAAAAAGGGTAGTCAACAATAGGACGGTGTATACTTACGTCCAGGTAGTCATTTGTTTTCTACCAATCAGAAACATTCTCCTCTCTTCCCGACACCTCGAAGCACCTCGAAGCACCGCGTTCTTCGCTCTCTCGTCTCTCTCTCTCTCTCTCTCTCTCTCTCTCTCTCTCTCTCTCTCTCTCTCTCTCTCTCTCTCTCTCTCTCTCTCTCTCTCTCTCTCTCTCTCTCTCTCTCTCTTCTTCTCCTTCCATACAAGATAATGGACGTGACAATCCAATCTCTACGCAAAAAAATACCAAGTAAACGACAAGTCACACTAACAATTAATCAGCTCGTACAACAAAAAACGGTCGCTGTTTCGTATACACCAATGGAAATTGAACGAATTACACAATTGACAACTATGATTACGCAAGCAACCAATGAATTTGAGACGGATGAAGATTGGGATCGAATTTTACGCGTTGTGGATGCACTTAGTAACGTGGTTAATCGGGCCGTGTAAGTACGAAAACATCTTGAGTTTTGTATGACGTCTGGAACTCACGTTCACGAGTGTTTGTAGCTTGAAAGAATCAGTGCGATATCTGAGACTGAGACTAGGAGATCCATCGTCTCGTGTTGTGGTTTTAGCACTGACTTTAACCGAGTCAATTGTTAAAAATTGTGGAGATTTAGTTCATCAGGAGATTGCATCCGAGTCGTTTATGAATGAAATGGAAGCACTTTATCGAGTAAGATGAAGAATGTGTTGGTCAAGTATTCAAGAATAAAACTAGATAGAGCTGATGAAGGGTTGTGCTGGTTTGTTTGCTCTTGTTACTGTGGTTGTGTAGATACATGCAAATAAACGGGGACGGACCAGTATGGAAATTGCCAGTCGTGTGCTGGATATGATCCAAGCGTGGGGTGAAGCTTTTTTACCGTTTCGAGTAAGTGCTTTTTTTGTGGTGTAATGTAAATGATGCGGTTGATGCTGTCGTGTTTGACGTTGCACATAATTGATATTGCGTGTTGGTAGCATGAGTTCCCTCTGTTTGTCGACACGTATCACAATATGCGCAGGAAAGGTATTAAGTTTCCAGACCAGTACGACGAATCAAAGGTGCCAGTATTGACACCACCGGTGGACGTGACGTCTGGAGGTCGACGTGGCGCAACAAGTGGGCGTTTTGTCCGAAGTTACGGATCGAATTCAATTAACACTTCGTCCTACTCAAACACTAGCAGTGGACTGGGCGGATTGTCAACACTCGAGCTGTATGGTGTTGCGACAAACGTGTCAGAAATGTTTGAGGATATGTTATACGAGGCGCAAAAGGATACGTGTGCTATCAGCAACCACGGAGTGATGGAAGAACTGGCTGTGCAAGTGAGAGAGATAGTGCATAGGATGGAAGGTGCTATCCCTATTGCCGTTGGAGAAGAGGATAAGGTACGTCTTTTTGCTCACACGGATAGCTATGTGAAACAAGAAAACTGATCTTTACTATTTTATCCGCTGATATAGAACCTGGCAAAGTACTTGTCGATCAACGATGATCTTCACGCTGCGCTGAAAAAATATGACGAGCTGCTGGCAAAAAAACAAAACGCGGTAGAAGAAACTGCTGGAAAGTCCAAGAAAGAGTCCGTCCAACACATTGATCTCGTCGATCCTTTCGGTCTGAAGGAAGACGTGCTCCCGCAAAGGAACGAGAAAAATCAGAATTTGATCGATGACGATCCATTTGCGGATTTTGTGCGTGCATGCACCGTATCCAAGATCGAAACTGTCGATCAAAACAAGTCAGAAGAAAGCTTGAAGTCTGAAGTTGAGACCAAGGCTGCTCCTAAGGCGTCACAGGAAGAAGACGACCCATTTGCGAGCTTTGTGCAAGAGCGGGCGACTAAAATCCTCAGCAGTAGCAACCGGGATGTTGAAAGTAAGACGCAGTCAGCTGAAGCGCTGGAACCTGCAGCATCCACGAAGGACTTGATCGACTTGTGGGATGGTAAGTCTTAACGTGCATGCATATCATGGGATGGAACTGACTCGTATTCGTTAAGCAGATGTTCATACGGCGGCTCCAACTCTTTCTCAGCCCGCAACTACACCTGATCTTTGGTTAGGGGGTGATCCCTTGAGCCATTCTATGGTCTTAAATACTGCTTCCACGAAGACACCAGCACATGATTCTCGGAGCGGTAATATAGGTATTTTCTGATAGCTTGCATGATTGGAAAAGTCTCAAGGTCTGACAACGTTTTTTTTCTTCACAGCCAACACATATTGTGGTTTGACCACATCGGTAGCAAGACAGCCTAGCTTTTCGAGCACAACCAGCAGTACTATAGACACAAAAGTAAGCGACCCATTTGAAATGCTGGACTTCTCCACAAAGGTTTGTTTTTCTGTTTTCTTTGCCATAAGCTCTCACTTTCCACTAATGTGCTGCTGCAATATGCTCAGGCTTCTTCTATCTTGACACCCAATCCACCCAATAACCTCCTCCAGCCGACTTCTTTGTCTACACAAACAAAGCCAATGGCCACAAGTAAATCGTTCAACCCCTTCGACTTCTAAGCTGGCAGCCACAATGGAACGAAAAATAACCAAGAGGATAAAATCAACGTTTAACCATTACTCTTCTCCTATGAGACTTGCAGACGACGTTGTTGCCTCGTGCAATGAGACTTGCAAACTTAGATATATATCGAGGTGAAACTGATCAACCCAACCGGATGAGTCGACAAGCTGTCAGGTTCAGCTGGTATTCACTTGGAACCCTTTGACATGTGCTTCGACTCCTTTTCCTTGCTATGATCGGTTTGCTCTTTTGTCATTCCAGTAGCGTCTTTAGCCGCCTCTTTGGCTTGAACAGCCCTGTCCTGAGTCATGTCTTTTGCATCACCAGCTTTCTCCTTCGTTTGTTCCTTCACATTACCAGCCTTGTGCTTTGCCTGATCAGCAGTTTCCGAGGCCTTGTCCTTCGCCTGACCAGCAGTTTCCGAAGCCTTGTCCTTCGCCATTCCCGCCTTCTCTTTAGCCATATCCTTCGCTTGGCCAGCTCTCTCTGCTGCCATGTCCTTCATTTCGCCAGCCTTGTTTGTTGCCTGGCCAGCCTTCTCTTTAGCCATATCCTTCGCTTGGCCAGCTCTCTCTCCGGCCATGTCCTTCACCTCGCCAACCTTGTTTGTTGCCTGGCCAGCCTTCTCTTTAGCCATGTCCTTCGCTTGGCCAGCCTTGTCCTTTGCCATTTCCGTCTCATCTTTCGCCTTGTTCTTTGCTTGACCAGCCTTCTCTTTCGTCGTATCCTTTGCCTCGACAGCCTTGTCCTTTGCTTGACCAGCCTTCTCTTTGGTCGTGTCCTTCACCTCTTTGGCCGTTTCTTCCGACTTCTCCGTCGCCATGCCAGCCATTGCTCTGCCCTTCTCATACGCTTCGTTATAAGTTGACTGCAACTCATTCTTCGTATCCACAGCGGCTTCACCTAGTGCAACGCCCCGTGCTTCAACACTTTGTGCTGTCTCCGATTGCTGTGCTGCGAGCTTTGCATTGTGCAGGGTGTCCGAAATATAGCTCACGCTCTCAGTAACAATGTCCACGGTAGTTGACGCCACCTTGCAGCCCAGACCGCCCGTCACCTTACTGTCGACCTTCGCGGCCGTGGCCGATACGCCCAAACGTGCATCCAAGTCACGCATCTTCTGCACGACGCCACCGGCCGTGCTGCTCACACCCAGCTTCTCGTCCCCAAATTCTGCAGCACGCACGGCTTCGCCGACAGCGACTTGTGCACCGAGCGTAGCTTGACCAGCCATGTTTCCAATTGCATCGCGTAGCTTCATCAGCTGATCGTTGGTCGTTTCCACGGCGTCGGTCGCGTGTTGACGGCCATTGTTCACCCAATGGTGCAAGGTGTCCATGGCTGTCTGACCACGTGACTTGGCGTACTTGTCGTCATACTCGACAGCTCGCTTCTGCAGGTCGTCAAGAGACTCACGAACTCCTCGCATGCCCTCAATGGCCACTGGAACCGATCGCTCCGAGAGGTCCTGTCCCTGGGTTTTCAGCTTCTGTGTCGCCGAACGCGATGCGTCCAATGCCGACTTCAGGTATTTCCCAGCCGGTTCAAAGTTCGAGTGCTTCTTCTCATACTCCTCAACATTTTTCGTCAACTAGTTCATCAAACAGACAAGAAGTTAGTCATTCCTTCAAACCGACACCTCTTCATCTTGCAAGCAGACAAATTAAACTTACACTTGTCAAATAGGAATCGGCCTTCTGGGTCGTCTCGTCAATCTGCTCCTTAGCCCGATTAACATCGTCGTGGTGGGCGTTCGTCTTGCTTTTCATGTCAGCCATTTGGTATAAATTCTTGTCGTTCTTGTCGTGGTTTGCTGTCTTTCAAGGAGGAAAATCGCTCAATGAGCATTGGAGTCGTCCAAGACGCGTGCCGTTAGTATTGACCGACCGAGTTTTCGACGGTTTAGTTGCGATTCTTGCAGAAGCACCTCGTCCCAATGCATGATGGGTGTGAATTCGATTGAGGTTGATGTATACCAACAACGGTCATGAGAACCTTTTGGTTCATTGCATCGAAATCTCATACGTGCGAACGGGTTTTGCAGTTTTCTCAGCTATTTCTCGTTCTCGTCTCGTCGCTTTCTCAATGAACGGCTACAGTAACTGTCCCCTGTAAGACTGATAGGCTGCACGTCAGTTTACTACGCGTACTTGTCACGCCGCTATATGCGGAGATACAGCAAGACCGACATCTTGCTCAATGCGGCTTTAGTTCACGACAGCCCCATTTGTGGCTAATGGAGCTCTTTCGAAGCCACAGGAGGTGGTCTTTAGAATACGACAGGGGTGCTTACTTGCTCCGATACTTTCTCTCTTCGCAGCAAAACTACTTGCGTGACACCGAGGTCATTGGTCTGAAGTGTCAGGGAGGAACACAACTTCGTGGCTCTCGTCGACAACTCGACGGTGTTTATGCAGGAGGCGCAACACTTGCCCAAAGGGATGAACATATAGTAAATCTGATAAGCGCATCAAGCGTAGCTGTGGGTGGAGGGCTTCAAGTACGAAAGGACCTACTCCTACGCCACTCCGCGCAACTTTGATACAGGCTTTCACATGAGGAATATTTAACGACGGGCTGCGTCAGCGGCATCAAGGTGGTCTCAGACCCAGATCAGCGGAGCGTTATCGCCCTGGAGCAAGACAGTGATGGAATTTATTGGAAAATGGCCGCAACGAGATCAAGGATCAGCGGACGGTTGCCGACTGTCAGAGGCTCTGACAGGGTCAGGATGGAGGGGACATCGTATTCGATGCGAATCCGCTAATCCACAAGGTTCCAATGGAGTGGGCCCGACATTCACGTACTATTGCTTTTGATAAAGCAATTGTTTCGTCGGTCCAAAGGCTTACGCGGTGCGCTGACACGAACGCTGGAGATGCTCCAGGACTCAGCGCGTGGAAGTGTGTGGCATGACAACAGACGTCAATCAATCTCTGGATCATAAGGACGACCACCCCGCGTACAAAGTTTAAGTCGCAAAGTGGCAGTGAGGCTCTTCCATTCAGACCGAATGCTTCGAAGGGTGGAAGAAACACTGGAACACATTTGCTAGACATGTCCGTGCGCGCAAGCCTACTGGCAGACGCTTATCTACCACTGGACAGAAGAACGCTGGGAACTTGGACGGCTTCAGTGCTTCCTTGCAAACAATGCAAACAGACGCGGGTGGAGTCTATCCGAGGTGGTCAAGGACAGGACCTGTACATCCACCGGACTCGGAACGAGGAATCGGCGTTGCTAACGAGGCTGAGAATCAACCAGTGGGTGGTGACGACAAGTATAAAATCTATGTACATAAGAAAATGACGAAGAAACTTTGCAGTGATTTATGTCGCTGAGCTGTGTATGATGAATGTATCATGGTGTATTTCAGGTTCTACGAGCTCTTCACATCACTTGGAGCCTTGGAAGGTGCTAGTCACGTAGTCCACTGACGAAGAGACCGCTCCCGAGGCACGATCCATCAACGAAGGGTTTGGATCCGCGGGCTTGATCTTTTCAGAAGCATCAGACGCCACGTTGGAAACACTCTCAGCAGCAGCTGAAGCGTGATCCGCCATTGACTTTTGTGTTGCAAGAAGCTGGTTCTGCAATGCCTCAAAGCCATGGAAAGTCGATTCTCGAGTCGAGTTGACAAGTGATGTAATGGAATCTTTCCAGGATTCCATTGTACTCGACCCATTTTCCTTGGCATTGTCTACGTTTGAATTGATGGAGTCACGCATCCGTTGATCGTACGATTGTGCCGATTTCCCCAAATCATCCAATGCAGCGTTTGCTTGGTCCATCGTGTGTTTGGCCGACTCAACGGCAGAGTCCGATACATTGTTTCCATCGGTCCGTACATCTTCACTTGCATTCTTGAGCTGTTCGACCAAATCACTGGCTCGATCCATGGCGGCTTGAAAATAAGACGTGGCTGACTCGGTCGCTGATTTGTTGGAGGTCTTGTCATAGTCGGCAAACTTGTTCTTGAGCGATTCCAAATACGTCGAAGCTTCAGTGGCACCACTTTTCATTAACTCCTGGAGCTTGGAATACTCTTGTTGAGCAGTGCTGGAAGTGCTGGAAGTGGTGGTGTGGTCAGTGATGCCCATGATTTAGTTAAGAGTGGAAATGATCAGGTGAGTAGTGTCTGGTTGGGATCAAATGGTAAAGTGATCAGCTCAATGAGAAGAAAAGAATTATAGTGGAGAAGTTTCAAGTTCAAATAATCCAGCTCAATTCCTGAACGAGGCCATTTCGTCGACATTGGTCTAGTCAATAAATTGTTAATGGCTACCTAAGTTTTTAACGGATCCATTTGATTGCGGCCATCACAATGATGGATAATAATTTCTTTTTCTCATCTACTAAAAATTTAATTATCGCAGCCACTAACTATATCAGCCATCAATAATAAAATTTCTCAGGTGGAATATTTTATCGCACCCATCATGATTGTTGGACGATGCCAATGTACGCTCGCCGCTCTGACTTCTGTACGCACGTCACTCGATCTTTTCCACTGTTCTTCTCATAGTTCTTCTCATTGAGCTGATCACTTTACCATTTGATCCCAACCAGACACTACTCACCTGATCATTTCCACTCTTAACTAAATCATGGGCATCACTGACCACACCACCACTTCCAGCACTTCCAGCACTGCTCAACAAGAGTATTCCAAGCTCCAGGAGTTAATGAAAAGTGGTGCCACTGAAGCTTCGACGTATTTGGAATCGCTCAAGAACAAGTTTGCCGACTATGACAAGACCTCCAACAAATCAGCGACCGAGTCAGCCACGTCTTATTTTCAAGCCGCCATGGATCGAGCCAGTGATTTGGTCGAACAGCTCAAGAATGCAAGTGAAGATGTACGGACCGATGGAAACAATGTATCGGACTCTGCCGTTGAGTCGGCCAAACACACGATGGACCAAGCAAACGCTGCATTGGATGATTTGGGGAAATCGGCACAATCGTACGATCAACGGATGCGTGACTCCATCAATTCAAACGTAGACAATGCCAAGGAAAATGGGTCGAGTACAATGGAATCCTGGAAAGATTCCATTACATCACTTGTCAACTCGACTCGAGAATCGACTTTCCATGGCTTTGAGGCATTGCAGAACCAGCTTCTTGCAACACAAAAGTCAATGGCGGATCACGCTTCAGCTGCTGCTGAGAGTGTTTCCAACGTGGCGTCTGATGCTTCTGAAAAGATCAAGCCCGCGGATCCAAACCCTTCGTTGATGGATCGTGCCTCGGGAGCGGTCTCTTCGTCGGTGGACTACGTGACTAGTACCTTCCAAGGCTCCAAGTGATGTGAAGAGCTCGTAGATACGAAACGCTGGACAGAGTCAGCATAGCAAAACAACCACAACGTGCCTATTCTGTTAACATGCAGCATTGAAACATGATTTGATCGTGTCAACACCCTTTTAACTGCCATATCCCTCAATACCTTCCTGGACCGCATACGCCTTAGTTGCGCTATCTTATTCCCTCCACTTTCGTCTAGGACCACCTACAGACAAAGACACATAGGAAGCGACTCAAGGGGCGGAGAAGGTCGACACGCAAATAGGCTTCCTCTTTAAGCATATACAGCAAAGCACACAACAAGAGTAGACAAATTATAGTAACACCTCCAGCCTGGAAGACGATGGTGATATGCACAAACCTGCTCCGTTCATTACCTTTCCATAGTCTTGCATCCTTCAACACATTGAGAAATGGTTCCTAATCTACAGTTTCCTAGTCCTTCCTCTCCTTTATTGTTTCTAAGCAGCTGTGTTCATCAGATTCTGCTCGTCAATAGCCACTGCGGCCATCTCCATCTCCACGTCCTCTATCAGAGCGTTCACGTAATGGTCGTCCATCATCATGTCACCTTCCTGCCCTGCACTGTAGAATGTGTTTTGCGCTGCCTCGTCCTCGTCTTCTTCTTCTTCGTTCTCGTCTTCTCCCTCCTCGTCCAGCTCCGCGACTGTGCGCACCACAGGTCCGTTGGTAAGCGCCTCTTGCGTCACGTCAACAGCCGCCACAATCTCCTCTTCTTCGTTGTCGTACACAAACCTCGTGTGTTTGCCTTGAAAGACCGGCAGTCCCTTGATCACGTTCTCCTTGTGCTGGAAAAACTCCGAGCGCGCGCCAATCTCTGGCTGTGCGCGTACAGCGGTGTTTAGACGCTGCACCTCTTGTGTCGTGTACTCGACCGCCTGGCGCTCGAACTCGGCGGTAGAGATTTGCTCTGCAAACTGCGCAGGTGAGGTATCGTCCATGGTATGGTCCGAGTCCATCGTGGCAGCTAGAAATCACTTGACTTTTGTATGCTCAAAACCGTTATTTTTTCGAGCTCGTCGACTGTAGACGAATGGTGGTGCTGGAGACTTCTTACTAAGTCCGCTCAATAAGTGCCATTAGTGGCCTAGGAAACGTCAGATGACCATGTTGATTGGAGCGCATGACCGTCGCGGTAGCAGCATTGCAACGGACGTAGATGACGCCATTGAGCGTGTCGTGGACCACTTTGAAAGCAGCAATTTGGCTTTGCGTCTGGACGTGCTACGGGCGCTGAGTGCTCAGGCACAATTAGCATTTGAGACCACTCGAGCACGGGAACGTCTTGGCCACCACCCGGTGTCCATGGATTTGATTGAGGGTATTACAAGTCAGTCACCAGTATACAAGACACTGGCTGAGAAGCTGACGGTGGATAGCTGCAGTTGCAACTATGATGTTAAGCGGAATGTGGTCATGACCACGAACGTGCGTTGGACGTTGGGAAGCCGGAAAGTGACCAAGAAATGCAAGACATCGGTGGCTATGATTGCTATGAAGACGGAGGAGAAGAGGTCGTTGATTACCAAGTACAGGTATGAGAGAGTGAGACAGGAAAAAGAGAAGGAAGAGGAGGAAGAAACGCTCATCAAGTTCTCGGTCATTGTGGCTTTTGGAGACGACGATGCCACGCCCAGAGAGTTGCTGTACTTTGAGATGGCATGTGAATACCCGTACCCCAAGAGCTACTATGAGGACCAGCATCGCTTATCGTCGAATGATAAGGAGGAGGAGAGCGACGGCAAAGAAAGCAAGAAGGAAAGGGAAGAGGAATGTGACCAGGAACAAGGAGACGGAGAGACTTTTGGGGAGGAGCTACGCGAATGTCGCTTCAATAACGAAGTGCTGGTTAATATGATTGAGTGGATGGGAGCTGGCAAGGAGGAATTGGACCCCGTCGATGTTGTTGGCTTCTTTATGGCGTTGCCTGTGCATGAGGACGAGTGGCTTGTAGACGAACGTGTGTGCGAGATTCTTTTCCAAGGCGGAATGGGAGCTGATAGCAGTGATGAAGAAAGTAGCGAGAAGCACGAAGAGAACGGAGACGATGAATCAGAGCTGTAGAGCAAGACGACGTAGGTTGAGTGCTGGCCATCCCGGCCAAGTAGCAGCGCTCTTGATGACGTAACTATATCACTGAGACGGAGGTTGGATAACGTCTGTCGCGACATGGAAATCTGGAAAGAAGCAGCGGCTTGATGCTCTAACAAGTGGGATAAATAGAAACAAACTAAAAGAGACAAACATGCAGAGAGGCTCAAACGCAACAGGGATCTACTTACGTGTTATCGAGCGCTGGCTACTTGGATATCTTAATGTCGCGAATGAGCTCGCACAGCTCGTTGTCAACGTAACGAGGAGCATTCTCGGTCTTGCCGCGCCGGCAACCCTGGTCATGTAGCTGCTGCAACAACATCTGGGCGTCGGGCTCCTTTGCGTCTGCCTTGCGGATGAACACGACACTGTTGACGTCTTGGTCGCTCGGCTTCAGCGTTAATACTGCACGGGAGCCCGTGAACACACGCTGGAGCCGCGCTATGATATCTTTGTAAAGTCCGCTGTCGCGGCAGGAAACGTTAATAAGCAGCACGCCATGAGGAGCAAGCAGGGTGTGCACATGTGTCAGGAATACGACGTCAACGAAGCTAACAGGTGGGCAACTCATACCCACATCTCGTTGCTTTGCGTCGACATCCACGATAATGGAGTCAAAGCAAGGTTTCTCAGCCGCTGTAGATTGATCTGCCACATACTTAAGTGCATCGGCGACCACCACACGCATCCGTTGATCCTGGCAAAAGCCGAAATACTGCTCGGCGACTGTCACAATTGTCGGATCCAGCTCGCACGCTGTTACATCCATGCCTGGTACGTTATCGTGCAGGTATTGCGCCAGACAGCCACCGCCAAGGCCAAGTACTAGCGTGCGGTGCAGCGCGTTGGGTACCGTTCTTGATGATAATGACACCGCATGAAGCGCCGCAACCATGCCTTTATGATAATCGAAGGCCAGGTATGACGTGTCAATGCCCGCTTGTTTCGCCTGAGCCTTTTTCTTCTTCTTCTGGTTCTTCTTCTTGTTGTTTTTCTTCTTCTTAGCAGCAGTTGCGGCTTCTTCGGGAGTCATGTCGTAAGCTTCGCTGTTTAAAGGAGTCTGAACTGGAACAGAAGTAGCAGGAGGAGTGGGGGCAGTGCTTTCGCACCTCTGCAGCTTCACCTCACTTTGAATGACATTTGTGTTGCTAAGAAACACCAAGCGGCGAAGCAGGTCGCCGTCCTCCTGCACCTCCTCCACGAAGAATGCACCGCTGAGCGGCGACGTGCCCTGGTGCACAATATTACGCGCACCGAGACCTTCCTGCACTGTCAAGTAAGGAATCTTCTCATCAGTGCCAAGCGTGTCGGGGGCCAGCTCCATGACCTTGGCGTTCAGCTCTTCCTGCACCTTTGCAGTGCTCTCGAAAGCGTGCCCGCCACGACCAAGCGCAACAAGTATCAGACGGCTGAATCCAGCCCCCGTTGCAAGTTCGTTTGCTCCCTCTTCAGTCGAGAACATCCACTCGTGCTCACGACCCTGCGGGATGAGGAACACGGCACAGCTTCCATTGGGTCCGCGTATGTGAACGTCTACCAGTCGCAGCGTAAATCTGGGGTTCATCTGGCCTTCCACGCTCCCATGCTCACCCACTTGCATGTCCTTCTCGTCATTGGCAATGAGCTCAATGACTTCCTGTCGACCAACCTTCAGTTGGCGCAATGCCGCTTGCGTCATAGCAAACCACTGCGTAGCTTCCACTTCGTGTATCAGCCACCTTTGTCTTGCTTCGTGCACATCACTGACAAACTCTTTGGTGTTATACTGCACCTTGTTGTTTGTATTCCGACACTTTATCGCTGCCACAAGGAACGGGGCAAAGGGTTTGCGTGCTTCTCGTGGAAGCTCCTGTACACCAACACTCCATGACGTTGTCGTATTGTCCTTTGCAGTGAGGAAGAAGCCAAGAAGATGCTGTAAAATAAAGTCTTGGGCCATAGTGACACAGCAGTAACGTCCACCGGGAGCCAGCACACGTTCCACCTCATTTAACATCCTAGAAGCGTCCTCCTTGATCTCTTTAGTATCTTCTGCCATTAACGCATCCAATGCCCCTTTATCCATCACAAGATCAAAGCTGCCGTCCTCTAGTGTCCGCATGTCCGTCATATCCATCACTTGCCATTGCATTGCTGGATGTTTACGCTGCATTTCATCAATCACACGCGCACTAAAGTCCACACTCAGTAGATTTACAAACCCGTCAGCTACCAAGTCCCCACTTAGCGCCGAATTGCCGCAACCTACAACCAACACGCGGACTTTGGCCTTTAACCGACAAAGCAGTGACGCAGGTGCGTCAGCTGGCAGACCCAGTAGTACCTGCAGTCCAGGACGCAGCAACGCATAGTCACCATACCATTCAAATGCCTTTTCATCGCGTTGTTGAAAGAACTTGTCCCAGTATTCTTGCTTCCGAAAATCTTCTGCCTTTTGCGGCAATAGCTCATGTCTTGAGCTCCTCATCACCAGTAATGCTGAAGCCACTGAGACGAGGCATTCATGGGTACACCTGTAAGAAACGATTGGGTACAGTAGGCTGTCTAAAGTAACACTACATGAAGTAACGATACGAGACCACCCCACGCCAATGCGTCAGTCACTCAAAGCATCTAAAACATGGACGACAGTACTTCCCGTACGTAATAGACAATATCACAAGAGATAGATAATGTATCCATTCCTTTATAATCGTAACCTTCTTCTCTAATCTTTTCATATATTGCTGTATGTTTTTTGTGTCTGGTTTTTCCTTCTTTGATGTAGAAAAAACGCTAAGTGCTGGAGCAAAAGAATTCTCTTTTAATCCAGGAGCCGTCACATGGACGCCACCACCTCCGGCACCTGCTCCAGCTCGTGCTTTTGACGTGGCTATGCCCGTTCCAAAAAAGGGTGGAGCTGCTGAGCTAGGTACTAATGCTGCTGTTTCTACTCCTGATGCTACTGCTGCTACTTTACCTGTGACTCAACTGGAGGAGAAGGTAGAGAAGCTCGTTGTACAAGAACAAAAGGAGGAGAAGGAGGAGGAGAAGAAGGAGGTCAAGAAGGAGGAGAAAAGGGTGGAGGAAGAACAGGAAGAGGAGGAAGAGGAGAAGGTCTTTGAAGAGGAAGAAGTTGGTGACGAGGATCCTCGTGAACATTTGAATGTCGTGCTCATTGGCCACGTTGATGCCGGCAAGTCTACGCTCTCGGGCAATCTGCTGTATCTCATGGACATGGTCGACAAACGAACTATTGAACGCTATGAGCGTGAGGCCAAGCAACGCAACCGTGATAGTTGGTTCCTTGCCTACATTATGGACACGGGCGAGGAAGAACGAACGAAGGGAATCACTGTTGAGGTCGGACGTGCCCACTTTGAGACTGAAAACCGTCGTTTTACAATTTTGGACGCCCCGGGGCACAAGAACTATGTGCCTAACATGATTCAGGGTGCGTCACAAGCTGACGTGGGTCTCCTTGTGATCTCGGCGCGTAAGGGCGAGTTCGAGACGGGCTTCGAGCGTGGTGGACAGACGCGTGAGCATGCAATGCTGGCAAAGACACTGGGCATCAACAAGCTTGTTGTCATCATCAATAAGATGGATGAGGCAAACTGGGGACAGGAGCGATTTGACGAGTGCGTCAACAAGCTTCGTCCGTTCCTGCGCACGTGTGGCTTCGCGGTAAAGCGTGACGTAGCTTTCATTCCTGTGTCTGGCCTTCATGGTGATAATGTCAAGGTGCGACTGGACAAGGCTAAGGCTCCGTGGTACGATGGCGACTCGCTCATCGATTTCATGGACAAAATGCACATTGCTAATCGTAACCCGGATGGAGCTTTGCGTGTGCCAATCTTGGATCGTTACTCTGAGCGTGGTACCATCGCCTTGGGTAAGGTGGAGTCAGGTATTCTCAAGACAGGCCAGAAGGTGGTGCTGATGCCCACGAGCACTTCGGCTGTGGTTAACCAAGTGTACATTAATGAGCTGCCGGTGCGTACTGCCAAGCCTGGCGAAAACGTGACTATTCGTCTGTCCAGCGGTATGGATGAAGTTCAAAAGGGCTTCGTGCTTTGTGGCGTCAAGGAGGAGATTCAACCGCGCGCCATCCATGGTTTTGCGGCGCAAATTGCCCTTGTGGACACCCTGGAACACCGTCCATTGCTGACGGCTGGATATAAGTGTATTCTGCACATCCACACCATAGCTCAGGAGTGCGTTGTTGCGAAATTGCTCCGCCCCATCGACCCGAAGACGGGCAAGCCGGTGAAGAAGCATGTGGCTTTCATTAAGCAGGGCCAAGCCGTTGTGTGCCGAATTGAGGTGGACCAGAGCATTACAATTGAGACGTTTGCCAACATGCCTCAGCTTGGCCGTCTCACTCTTCGTGACGAAGGTAAGACGATTGCTATCGGTAAGGTGCTGGCGCTGGAGAAGTAGACGATTGCGGCTTTGGAAGTATACGCGCAAGAGTACGAGGAGCCAAGTGTGCTTACAGAAAGAGCTGCGTTGGTAATTTGCGTGGCTAGTTGAAGCTTTCGTCTCGCTGATGGATATGCCAGATGCCCGGTGCATACCTCGCTGCTCACCGCTCGAGGTTTTCAGCTCCAGACAAGTTAAAGAAAGAGAAGTGCATGACGGCTTTGGTTTTGATTGCTTTTGGTCTTCTGGTCCTTTTTCAGAGTCTCTACTCACCCAGCCGCGTTGCGAGCAAGATTATTAGGCCCCGGCAACGGCGCTGGACATTTGGTCCCGGGCAATTGCGTAGACTGCAACGAGCGAGGCCAACTGCAGTTCCTCCGTAGTGCCATTTGACAGGCGGTGTTCTAGTTTGGCCAGCTCATCGTATAAATACATGCGACAGCGCGGTGGCAGCTCTAGTTCCGTAGTGTAGCGGTACACGTCCTGCAGGATGTCACTCGTAGCGTAGCCCTTGAGCTTTTGCATCTCAGCACACTTGTGCACTGCCGTTGCGAAGCTCTCATTGAAAAGCCACTGAGTCACCAACTCAATATCCTTAGGCAGCGGATTGCCCGTACACAGGTACACATTTGCCTCATTGACAACGTCATGGGCCATAGACGTCGCTTGCAGTATATTGAGAATGCGACGCATGTCTCCCTGGCCTAGACGTAGAATAGCCTTGAAGCCGTCCTCCGTCATGTTTAAGCTACCATAATTTACAAAGCACCAGTTAGATCCTAAGGAAGCAAACCCTCATATCGTAGTTTACTACAACGTACTGCTCTAGCTCAGCAATATGTTTGACTCGGCCACTCACTTGGTTCTCGTTAAGCGGTGCAAAGCGAAAGCGCGTGCATCGTGACTGCAACGCTGGGATGATCTTGCTCACATAATTGCAAATGAGACAAAAGCGTGCATTCTTCGTGTACTTTTCGATAACACGTCGCAGTGAAAACTGAGCGTCGTTGGTCATCGAGTCGGCCTCGTCCAGAATAATGAGCTTCACGCCGTGACTAAAGAGTTTCTTGGTGCCTGCAAACTCCTTGATCTGATTACGTACGACATCAATACCACGATCGTCCGATGCATTGAGTTCCAATACCATTGAGCCGTAATTTTTCCCGTAAAGTCGTCGGGCCGCTGCGATAATCATGGACGTCTTGCCCGTGCCTGGAGGTCCGTAAAATAGCAAATGGGGTAGTTTCTGCGCATCAATGAGACGATTGAGCGTCGAAATGATCTCCTCATGTGCGATCAGGTCGTCTAATAATGAAGGACGGTACTTTTCCACCCATGGCCATGACTCCGTCGATCGATTACGTGAAGAAATGCCTTCAAACACGGGCACGTCCTCCGTCGTCACTTGCATCTCTACGTCCGACATTCTACTGATGTGATATGAGATCGGATCATTGGCTGGAGAGGAACAGCCAATGAAAAGAATCATGTATTAACATGGCTCTACATGGGACTGCAGCACGTTCAGAGTACGACAAGACGTATGCAAATTACAAGAAGAAGCAGGGTAGACAATAGCAGAAGCCATTCAGGTCTTTAGCAGGACAAAAGGGGCTTTATAATTGCAACATTGTGAGATGCTGGCGGCCATGAGCGAGTATCAAATGTGGTGTTGCGTATATATAATCATGCAGATGCCTGGGCTCACTACTTAACTAATGTCCCTTTATTACTGTGGTCATACATAGTATGAAGAATTTTCTAACCTTATGCTTAAATTGGTCATTTTGTAAGCGATAATTCTTCTCCACTCTGATGCTGGGTCTACATCGAGTTTGTGGTGGAAACAGACTGTCTATTTACCGTTTATGGTTTACAAAATTTCTGAAAAGTCCTCAGCCATTCCAGTACCCCCGGAGTTGTCTCCTGGCGGTTACGTGGGCTATGCAGTACCGGCTGCCGGATGTTGATGGTGTCTTGGAACATTTCCGTTGCTAGGCGAAGGTAGACGCCTTTGCTCACATCTTTATCCCTTCGTTGTTCCCTGATAGCGACCGCTCGGAGTTGGCGAAGAAGGACTTGTTTGACTTCCGCTACCTCTTGCTCCGTGGACGCACTTTCCTGCTTATGAATACTTCTGTTTCGCTGAATCCAGAGCATGGTCACGCATACGGAGCACGCTATCCACCATATTCTTTTCCAGGCCCGTCCAACGATCTACATCGAGTTTGTATTGCATCGCACTGGATGATATACTAATATCTCAGCATGTGATGTATTGTTTGCGCTACTGATTTATGAAAGTCACGATAGAGGAAGTGGCTTATTTTTAGACGCTTAATCAAATTTGTAGCCTTCTCAGATATTAAGTAGCAGTTGCATTCAGTTTTAAGCTCCTTATTTCGTGAGATGCTTCCGTATATTTTTAGACTCAACCAAAACGACTTTTGTTCCCATCTCATCGTCCATTTCTAAATAAGCACAAAAGAGTTCAAAGCTATTAAATGGCGTCTACTGCACCACAAAATATCGAGAAACTTCAAGAACAAATTCAGAAAGGCACCGAAGAAACGAAAACGTATTTAACTTCCGTACGTACTTAATAAAACTGCATGGTTGTTTATTGTTTTTCCAGCATTCTTTACCGATCTTTCTTGTGTCTGTCTGTAGCTCAAGGAAAAGTTGGCCGAATATGACGCTCAATATAACGTGTCGGAAACTGCGAGTTCGTATCTTCAGGCGGCTATTGAACGCACGCACAAGTCGGTGGATGAGCTGAAGGAATTAGGTGAAACACTCAAGGAAAAGTCCAAGAACACGTCGGCACCGGTTGTGGATGTAGCCAAGGCCTCGTTCAATAAGGTGCAGTCGGCATTGGACGGTCTCAAGGAACGTGGCCGCAGCTACGACGACCAGTTTCGTGCCAGTGTCACAAGCTCTGTAGACTCGGTCAAGGGCGGCGTCTCGTCCGTGTCGACGTCCATCGAGTATATTGTGGAGGCTACACGTGAGCGTAGCAGCTCGAGCTTTGAGCAGCTCAAGGAGACGCTCTTTAGTGCTGGGTACGGTGCCTACGTAGTCGCTGGTAGCGTCGTGGGCAAAGCTGAGGAGCTTGACGGCCACTACGGTGTCGTGGACACAGTCTCGGGGGTAGTAAGTGCCGTAGCCGGCAAGGTGACGGATTTGGACCGCGCGCTGGGCGTGTCGGCCACGGCCATGAAGGTGGATGAAAAAGTGACGGGCGGCATTGGAACGGACCTTTTGAACAAGGGTGTCGTCTTTGTCAATAATTCGATGGAGTACGTAACCGGCGCGCTGCAGCAAGCCAAGATGGCAGCAACTGAAGAGTCAAACGAGAAGGCGCCCAAGACGATTGATGACGCCACGCCCAAGACGGTTGATGATGCCACACCCAAGACGGCTGATGATGCCACACCCAAGACGGCTGATGATGCCACACCCAAGACGGCTGATGACACCACGGAGGTGACCAAGACAAGCCCGAAGGACGCTTGAAGCTCCAGGTAGGCTCGCTTCGCATCGTTGCAGCATTTCACTAAACATATCAATTTCAGGTATTTCAGTATATGCATGCACCACGTGCAATTTTTGGCTTGAGGGATTCAACTGTACTAATTATAGGAAGGCAGGTATACGCTCGTTGACTTGTAGACGACGCCGTGGTTCCAGTCGTTTAATACAGATTCATGCATGTCGTTCCTTAGGCAGGAGCCGTGTTGCTGAGACATACAAGATACGATCAGACTCCTTGTCGCGGTCAAAAGGATGCATGTGTAGACGGAACTATTGCTTCTTGGACCTTGAGAATGAAGTGCACGCATTGTTTCGACGACACAGTAAACGATACATCCACGACACAAACGGATGCGACCGTCGTGACTCATTTTTCTTTTATACGAGAATGACATCACCGTAAAGCTTACCACTAAGCACGTCAGACAATCTTCAACTTCATGGGTGTGATGAGCGACGAAAAATATGAAATGCCGAGTCAAGTGCAACGACGGCATCAATTTACACAGCCTTCAGTACCGGAGCGATATCATTTTCGCCCGTACAAAAGCTGCTGCACAATGAGCATAGATGCTTGTGTCTTTTCCAAATGTCCGCACCATTTCAGAAGGAAGCGTAAATTCTAACAAGCATGGGATCATAATATGATGGAGCAGAATTCCTGGTGACCAACAGCAACGAGTGCATTGCCAGATGGTGCCCACTGAAGACCCCGAGCTTGAAAAGACTCTGCAGTGAGCACAAAAGTGCAAAGTAAGCATACAATTATAGCACAAGTAAGTAAATGTCAGTGAACTCACCGATGGGAATATCAACCCACGACATGCCTTCAATAGTCCAGAGATGCACGTGGTTTTCTCCCGACGTTATAGCGAGACGAATGTGTACCGGGTCCCATTGCACACTTCGCACTGACTCGAGCAGTGAGATCGTAGAGTGAAGCGTCAGGCTCTCTGTGCGCCATATCCACACATTGTACGGCATCTGATCGCTTTTGGTAGCGATAAAAGCTGAGTTAGCACTCCACGCAACGCGGCTTATACCAATCTTAGGATTTATTGCCCTGCTGAGCAAAACAATGGTCAATCGCTATGTCTTTTCAGTCGTAGGCTACAGAAGATATACTGACAATGGATCAGAGGTAAGCGTTCGGACTGAAAATGGAGGATTCCTTGGCACGAAACAAATTTCACGGCTCTTTTTACCACCCGCAGCCTGAGCTGCCGCGGAAGCTGCTTGAAGAGAGTTGGAAAGCAGTGAAGACCCGTGCTGAACCACCGCAACGCGCTTACCATGCGGTCGGTCCATAACACTGGTATCCGCAAAATTTTCTTCGTATTCAATCTACAATTGCAGTGAAGCAATGAAAAGACTGTTCGTTAGTTATGAATCAGCAACTGATGCATTATGCAGTCATGTACTCACCGCTGCCTTGTTCATAGAGGAGCTCGTGACAGCGATGCTTTCATGGTCAAAATCAGCTACCGGCTTCCAACTCATATGACTCAATACGCGCAAGTGTTCATCGTAGCTCCCGAGTGCAAGGAATTGGCCAGAAGCCGACCAAGCCATTGTCTTCAACCCCAACGCATTTTCATACGCCTACAATGTAAAAAAGTGAGCACTGTCGTTATTGAGTGCTAGCACTTTGTTGGAAAAAGATGCTAGTTGTTCACCTGGAACTTTGCCAGCAATGTGCCATCGGGCGAATAGAGCAACACCCTAAACTCCAAGTGCGTATCACGCACAGCAATCGTCCTGCAAATAAAGGCAAGAATAAGTGAACATTCTCCACGAACCCTCAGCACGCACCACGAACGCACGCATTGTCCGTCGACCACTCGATTTGAGCACAGTCATAGCTGTCAATAGGAAAATGCGCCGTCAGTTCCCAACTCTCGCAGCTGTAGATGCCAATGAAATCCTACTAACAGTCGCATAACAACATGAAGCTCTGTCATCCGTCCTATCCTATTTTATCCTAAATATATCCTGTACCTTGCAATCATGACGCTCTACAACTGCCAAAAACTCTCCATTAGAGTTAAAGCTCAGTCCTTCTACTGCTAGTTTAGGACTGCGGATTGTACATCTCGTTGTTGGGTCCTCCAACGACCACACGGTCGCATGTAACAGAAAATCCGACACAGTAACGATATGACGTGCGTCCGGCGACCATCTGGCGTGGACCAATCCTGCGACACCTTCTGATATCTTGCAACTCCAGGACGCGTCCTGCACGGACCAGATCTGCACCACTGCGCGCTTGTGAATGGCTGTGAGCACCAGTTGAGAGTCCTTGGACCAGGCCAGAGACTGCACTACGTCAACCGTCGAAAAGCGCTGTACGATTTGCAGCGACTGTGCATCTCGGATTATCAGACGGTTCTCATTCGCTACGGCCAAGTACTGACCACATGGAGACCATCGTACGAGACCGAGCGTCACGCGCATGGAGGCTGACACCTTTGGCGGCATCGTCCTAATTATTTCTTGCCATTAGGATCAAAATAGGATTTAGTCTGATATACCGGTAATTGCAAAGAGCGGATCGAATGTATACCGTCGTGTAAATTGTAAATTACAAGTGGGTCATGTGTATACGTGTATATCACTAGACGGTAACTGCATTGATTTGCTAGCATCTGCGCTGTCTCAGATGCTGCTGTGCTACTTCCAGTTCTTCTACTTCTTTTTCCAGCAGCAACAGCTTCTTCCTCTTCAGCAGCTTAAAGAATTGCTGCGACTCGTTCGATTCCCGTCCCTCACTGAACAACTTCAGTGCCAGCTCGTCCTCCTGCAAGTCGTTCTTCCGACGCATCTCATTCACAAGCTGCTGTTGCACGAACATCAAGTCATCCGTCGCTGGCAGCGTCTTCCTAGGGCTTGCAGCTCTCTTTGTCTTTGTCCCTGCCTTTGTTCTTTCCTCCTTTTTAGCAGCAACCGCAGCAGCATCAGCAGTACCAACTGGAATCTGGACCTCATATTCTGCAACTTCAGCTGTATCTGCTGCTACATTTTTTGCATTTAAGGCACCAGCCTCGTCTCCTACTTCCTCTTCCGTCTCCTCCACCTCTCCTCCTTCTCCTCTTCTCGTCTCGTGGCATTTCCGTACAATGTCCCAGCAGTTTATAAACTCAAAGTCTCGTCCTTTTGTCTCTCGAAAGTTACTCATTGCTCTCTCTATTGCCGCTACTTCTCCACTATCTCCTTGAGCTTCGATGCGATCCAAATATTGCACAAACACCTTCACCTCGTGTGCCATGAGAATCCATCGATTCCGTAGCGCACGCACACTCCTCACGCTCTGGACTCGACTGCGCACTTCGTCCCAGAAAAAGGGTCCATCTTTCACCCCTGAGGACGCTACAGTAGCGTACGCCGTAGCCAAACTAACGTCCTCGTCGCGCCGCCATTTTTTCCCTCGACCCATTTTTTGACAGCAAAAATTAGGATTGGGCTCTATACTGACGTGTACCGATATTATTGTTTTAAAAAATAGCCCTTCATTCATTGCTCGGTTTTTCCGTGACGCAACCTTCGAGCGACTTTTGGATCACGACTAAAATAAAGGCTGGATAAAACGACAGGTTTTTATCTCTTAGTTGTTTTGAAACGGGGTTACACGATCGTTGGATATATACATCCAACGTAACGTCACAGAGGTGAGCCATACGTAATTATGTACACTGTATTTCTTCTATCTCCGCTAAGGAGGTATCAAGTGTAGGCGTTGAGGTACGGTATGCGGTAATACCGTATCATATCGGTTAGGATTCCATGATCGATATCGCTGTGCTAAGTACATCATACACAGATGTTTAGACCACATGTCGTGCAATAAAGAAGCCTGCATACATGTAATATTGCTACTATTAAAGTAATTAATCTAGTGTATGGTACTTAAGGTAGGCTAAATTTGATATCTTGATGCAATAAATAAATCAGTTTTCATTTTGAGTTATAGACGCTAAGTCTTTTTAAGACTTGTTTTCTACTGCAACCTTGTGCGTTTGGCACTTCGAATCGTAAGCTTGTGAGCGTAAGCTCGTAGATAAAGAAGTCTCTGCAAGCTCTATAGAACGGGTAGGCTTCAAAGTCGTTTAATTAGTTCCATAGAACTAAGTGGCTTAAGCCGTAACTTTATTTAGTTCCTTAGAATTAAGAGGCTTTTTATCCTCTAAAGTATTCGAGAGCTATGTGAATCTGCTACACTTGGTAGCACTTTTAGTCCTCCCACTCCTGAGTTGTATCAATAACTGACCCTCTGTGGGAATGGAGAGTAGTAATCAACTCGCCAAGGCGCAACGCCTCGTGCTGACTAAACTATGGCAACGCCTCGTGCTGACTAAACTATGGCAACGCCTTGCGCTAACTAAAACATCAGCGCTAATTGGGGCTGACCAAATTGATCTTATAATGACCTAAGGCCGGAGTGCTTAATGCACGTCTTCAGGCATTTATGCGTTACGAGGCAAGGCTAATTGGTCAAATTCATGATCGGCTTTGTGTGGTAGAGTGGGGTTCACAAAATTTCTGATCCTAGCGCCCAACACCGACTATAGGAGAGGGTACTCCAATTCCGTGCAACTTTCCTTCCTCACCTTGTATACCCGTCGGCAGGGCGTATAGCACTCGTCTCGGGGGACTCGAGTCGATGCTGATCTTGACCGTGTTGGAAATTGGTTGAGTTAATCGCATGGAAATCTTTACGCGATCAAGAGGGTACTGGGGCACACTATATGAGTCGCTCTGATCTCTTTTGGTGAAGTGCTTGTTGATATATGGGGACCCCAGATGCCAGTTGGAGACGAGGTATAAGTGACCGTGTATCAGGGAGAGGAGACCAGAGAGACAGGGGACCTCGAGGGGAAGTGACCGTTGGCGGAGATCATGTTGCGGGACTCACAAAAGAGAAATCATTACCAAGGTACCGATTAACCGGTACCGAAAGGATTTGGCCACAGTTACCTTTTGAAGGCTCGGTCCAGTATTGGTAGACCTCGATCCCTCATCATCCCTCATTGGTCTACCCGTTCCCTCATCAGTAGACCTGGACCCCTCGTCGGTCGAACTCAGCCCCTCGTCGGTAGACTCGATCCCTCATTGTTCGGCCTGGGTCCCTCGTCGTTCAGCCGCTCATGACCAATTAACACAAGGATTAGACTAGTCGATGCAAGTAACCAGAGCTTCAGGCAGGGATAGAGTAAAGGAGTTAGAAGGAGTTACTATATTAAATACTACTCAATTTGCGATCTACGTGGCACGACTTCCGTCACCCAAAACGAACTTGCTTTAAGCTACCAGCATCTTTGCCACGTGAAAGAGCAAATTCCAATTTTTGTCATTGCTGATTTCCATTGGCTGAAAATCGGAATGATTTTTCTTTTCGCCACGCGTCCGGATCGAACCTTCCTGCGACCATGTTCGCTTCTCGAAGAAGGGTGACCAGCGCAGATCGTGTCTATGACGGTCTGCAGTCGGGGTAGGGTCGACACCGGTCCAGTAAGCTGTCCAAGCAGCCGGATCTCGAGGTTCTTCACGACGGGGTCGCTCTCCAGGAATGCGTTCAGCTTGCGTTGGTGATAGGCCTTTGTGACTTCTTCGACCATGATACCAGTCCTGACTTCTCGGGGCCTGTTGACTTAGTGTTTCCTGGCGCCTTCATCCGGAACTTTGTCGGCTTGGACTGCGCGATCTTGTTTTTTTGTTGCTGTGGTTTCGGGGACCTTAGCCTCTCGGTTTTCACCGTCGGCTGATGGTGCTCTGGATCATGATAGGCATCATGACCCAAGGTGTCCTCTACGAGGACATAGGGAGGGTGTAACGGGGATAGAACGTACCGTCACTAGCTTACACGCGCGCTTGAGGAAGACTCAAGCCCAAGTATTAGGTATTAAGTAAATTTAACTCTGCTTTTTATTTTGGTTTTAATTCGTACTAATTACGAAGATTTTAGTCGTAATATATACGACAGTGTTCCCGCCTTTCGGGAACCACACAATTTCAGGTTGATTTATCATTGGTCCATATTGGGGACTTTAGGCCCAATAATAAACCAATAATAAATTACCACGCTATGCTCGCTATTCGGGCCCAGCGCCTGTCTACATATGTAATTGTTTATTTGTGTTTAGCTATATGTGTAATGTGGCCCATTACATC
>CANTFK010000326.1:0-24407 GCA_947646735.1 Peronospora farinosa
GGTATAACTAGTCCTCGGACAGCCGAGCGCCGTCGCGCAAAGTCTTGTCTCGAGATGATCAGGTTCCGTGGCGCCATCGCGGCTCTTTGGGGTTCTTGGATTTTAATTTGAGAGGACCCCAGCCAGTGGCTGACATCATGGCTCTGGAATGCCGAAGCCTCCGCGACAACACCTTCCACCGCAGAAGCGTGCACTTGTATAGAGGCTCCGGTGTCGATAGTGATATTCACCAGTCGATCCGCCATTTGTTGTTTGAGCGATAGCGATGTCCTCAGCTGGAGACACCGACATCGTCAGCAAGTGATCTTGCCTCTCGGAACAGCAGCGCCAGGTGTGGCTTGCGTTGAGGATGGTGCGTCCGTAGTTGCAAAAGAATGAGCGCACTGTCCCCCACGACATAGGTGAGAAGCCGCTAGCCTTCGCTAGACCTTGCTTGGCTAAGCCCGTGCACGAGCCCCCAGTATTCAGCGACATTGTTAGTGGTATTTGCAGAGTCGTAGGCCATGCTCGTGTGGTGGAGTGGGCTCTCAAAATTGTGTGATGAGAACCCAAACCACTCACCTTGCCGGACTGCCGACTGTCGGAGGGGGGTACCCCGATGCCGCGTATGGAACTTCTCTCACCTTGTGTCCCCGTCGGCTAGCAAGTTGCACTCTTCGAAAGACTTGGTGAGAATGTAGGCGTCTGCTTTGAGGAAGGTAGACCTTGGGGGCCTCGAATGGATATGCTTCACTCGGTGGGACGGTAGGTGGTCACTCGATCGACCTTGTCGATAGTGGGCTATAGACAAATTATTTAGGTAGATTGTTATCCCTGGCATTTTCCTTCTTGTTTCAGGGGTATTAACCACCTGAATTTTACTTTGCTCCTGGACCGTGAGGTAAGGGAGACCGCTTCCGATAGAGGGTCTGGGGGGGGGGGATTATACTCGAACGAGCTCACAGGACAGGTATATTCTGGAGATGTATCGGCACTTGAACTAAACCACGGAACTGTCTTAATCGGGGCGCCAAAATGTATCCCTTACCGGAACAGGTGGTAGCTTGAGCAAGTTTTTTTTGGGTGACGGATTCGTGCCACGTAGATCGCAAATTAAGTAGTATTTAGTATAGTTCAATCCTTTTAGTTTCTTTACTCCATCCTTGCCTGAAGCTCTGATTCCTTGTGTTAACTGATTATGATTCCTTGCGTTGACTGGTTAGGAGTGACTGAACTTGAGGGCACGGGTATACCGAAGAGGGACCAGGTCTACCGATGAGAAATTCAGGTCAACCGACGAGGGACCGGGTCTACCGAGGAGGGGCCGAGGTCGACCAACGAGGGACCCAGGTCTACCGATGACGGACCGGGTCGACCAACGAAGAACCCAGGTCTACCATTGATGGACCGGGTCGACCAATGAGGGACCGGGTCGACCAATGAGGGACCGGGTCGACCAATGAGGGACCGGGTCGACCAATGAGGGACCGGGCCCTTACAAAGCGGACCATGGTTGACTCCTTTATGGTTCCGGTTATCCGGTACCCTGACATTAATATATCTCTTATGGGTCCTGCAGATTGTTCTCCGCCAACGGTCGCTTCCCCTCGAGGCCCCTGTCTCTCTGGTCTCTTTTCCCTGATAAACGGTCTATACTCCGTATCCACTTGGATTTTGGGGTCTTCATATCTCAAAACAAGCGCTTCGCCACACTCGATACCCACAGGACGCATGCTGCGTGCGTCTGCGTGTGAAGTTGGACAATGACGGATCCTGCTCCGCCCGGTCCAGGATTTCCTCTCGACCCCCCGTCGAAGAAAAGCAGGTACAAAACCCCAGATAGATTGTCACGCGGTAGCGATCGCAAGGGAGGTGGATTTTCAAAGCCGATGATGGTATCAGCAAGCCCGACCGTACTCGTGCGAACAGGTATCCGTCTACCCCCATGTCCGACTGATATGTTGAACTTCAAAACCGAGTAACGAAATTGTGTCCTGGCTCTCGCGATGTGTACTTCTGTGGCAAAAGTGAGTCTTCCAAGCGGCGGAGACGCTCAGCATAGATGGAATGTAGTGTCGTAGAAACGAGAAATCGCCAGAGCTCCCGCATTTCTGGAAAGATCGCGTCCTTCGCTTAAGACAACTCTATGCCGGGGTCGATAGCTTTTTTATGGCATCCAATGCAGAACTCGGAATACTCGGAAGGTCCATGCCAAACACCCATACATGAAGTTCTGCCTCCTTCAAATCGCCTATCTTTCGTCACCGTTCAAGTAGAAAATCCCAACGGCACGGGCACTAGACCAATTCCAGAATACATGACTAGCCATGGCCGGTAAGTATGTCGGACACTCTGAGTCGGGGCATGATAGATCTTGGCTAGCCCCGTTCCAGAGCGAGAAGCTGTTACTCTTTAGACGATAAAGCGTCTGCGCGTTGTTCGGGAAAGAAGCCCGTATTTTACGGATGTCTCTCCACTCGATCAGAGATGTACCTGCTGCAATCACTTGGAAGTCCGGCTTCTCCACTCGTTCGTCGCAAATACGTTTACCTTCAACACTTCGCCTGCGAAAAATGATCTTTTTGAGTTTTCGTCGTTGCGGCCTACATCGTCGACGGCCAGCCCTTAGGTGTACAACACGCGTAAGCGTTGGATGTGCACCAAAGTGCACGGTAAATCCACGTGGCGGTATCGCAAGCAGCGATACTTAAGACTGTAGCCACCCTACCCGCCATACCGTGTCGAAGTGCGATAGCGATGTACCATCTCGGTCGAGAAGCCAGTAATGATATTTGTAGACCTTTGTCGAGTACTCAATGAATGCCCCCATTCACCCGACCCGTATAAAAGTGCTGATAAATTGTATGGAAAGTTAAGGCTAAAGGTCCCAAAATGACGGTGCTTCGCCATAGAGTAAGTAGCCATGTCACACTTGGGCAAAAGTTAGACAATACCGCTCTGAGTCGTCTTCAATGTAAACGGGCACTCTTACAAAGTTGCCTCGTGCTACTTAGCACACACCTTCAGCACAAGCGAGGAAGCGGTTAGACCGTCTTACCTTCGCGTGCTAGGGTGGATGTACGGTTGGTCGACTGTTTAATCAGTCGTACCATCAGTTGACTCTCGCTTAAGCGAGAGCGCAACGAACTTCTGAACAAGAAGTCACCGACGTCACGCAGAAGCTTTTTCAGCTTCTCGTGTGCGGTGCTTTTGATTTAGCAAATTCAGGACTGAGCTATATTTAATGAATCATAATTAAATATAACTTAGCTAGTGATTGGCTAATTATATATAGATCGGATACGCGACTCTTTAGAAGCGTATCCTGACGCATGAACTTAAATCTAGATTGAAGCTTGCGAATGACGTCCTTCTGAGACGTCGCGATACGTAGCTTTAACTAGCGTCATTCCTTCCCATGTGAAACCATCAATGGATATCACATTCACGAGGGTGTATCACATTTGTGTATCGCACCCAAGTGACAGGTCAAAAGTAATCATGGATACTTTTAGACCTTACATAAAGTATATTACTTAATGTTTACGTGCATCTAGATACCCTGTTACACCATCCCCCCTTTTAGAACGATTTTTACATTTGCAAAACATCACCTAGGAGACAGAGAGACTGCGAGCCGTTGTAAAACGCGCCGCTTAGTCCTCTCAATTTTCATGCCACCGAAACGTGGTAAGGATGATGGGTCGTCTGCAAAGGCGCCCATGCAGTCCAACACTAAGCGCAAGCGCCGCGATGATCGCAGCCGTCGCAAAGTGCTTCAGGCACTGAGGCGAATCTTCCATCTCACTATGATGTGGATGAAGATCCATCTCTCATTGTAGACTACAATGAAAGCACGCTATTGCCATCAACCCAAAGTGTAGATGAGCAAAGCGCATTGATGGGACATATGTCCCCATCATTTGTGGCAGGAAGCTTCTATGCTTCCTGCAAGTGAAGATAAGGCCTCGTCGCCTGCGCCTACGAGCGCAGCGACTAAGACTGAGCGCGCTACTTCGAAAGGAGCAGTCGCGACTCAATCAGATGTGACTCCTCAAGCTGATGTCTTGACAATCCATAACGGAGAGTCAGACTAAGGTGAGTGTGAGCGTAAAGCTCCACCGAGTACACGGTCAGCCTCACTAGCCCGCCGTCGCGAGGACGGCTACGTGAGTGGTGGCTTGCCACCAATGCCACCTTCATCCGAGTGGATAAACTCGAAGGGATCTAGTGCAGCGCTTTTGCAGCGTGTCACTATTGACGCTCATAAATTTTATAGCGTCTTTCCTTTGTGAAAAAAGCAGGGCAAAGCACTTGGTCGTGCTTTCTCAATTCCAGTCATGCTGCGTTCTAACGAAAAAGCCGACGAATATGAAGCTGAACTTTGGCGCCGTGTTACCTTGCATGTAGATGCAACGAAACAACGGTCGCAGCGAATCAGCTTCGCCATGACGCGTGCAAATGAAATCTTGGGTGGTAAGCAACCCCCACTTGATTCTCGCTACGCTTCGTCTTCTGCTAGTCCATCCGGATCTAGTAGAAAGACGCCAGCTAGTGCTGCTTCACATAAGAAGCCACCAGCCCAGGCACGTCGACGCGCAAAGCGTCAAAAGGCTACCATGAGTCAAAGCTCGTTGGGTAACCCTTCCACTGGACCAGGATTTGGAGCTTTCGCTTCACAAACCGGTGGGCCAACAGCCTTCCAACAAGGAACGAGTATTCCCTTCCGTGTCCACCAACACAGGTGGCGGATCTCGAGAGTCAAGTCTCACGACTGACTTCGGATCTGCGCGATGTGAGGGCGAGGGACCGTCAGGGGTATGACCGCCTGAAGACCCGTTTGGACAATTTAGAGCGACTGGTGATGAGAGACCCGCGTCAAGCGCGGAGTCCTCCTCGATCGCCGAGTCCTCTGTCGCCTCGTTCGTATACAGGGAGCCTATCGGCTTCCTCGTCGCCTGATCGGCCGCGACGCTCGACTCACAGTCGGCGTCACCATCGGTCTCGTTAGACCGATGTGGATATGTGATCTCTTGTGGATCCACATACCGTTTCAGACGACCCACGTAAAATACGGGGTGCGTCTTCATATACGGTGAGAGAGTGAGCCTATAATTTTGGTCTCCGACTTCTTCAACCACCGTAAATGGCCCAATGAATCGGGGCAATAGCTCAGTAGTACCACCAGGTAGTAAAAACAATGCATGTTTAGGTAGGATAGCAGTACTTAATAGCACTTTGTCCCCAACACTAAAGTGTTCATTGTTTTTGCGACCATGCTGGTCCGCATATTGTTTTTGCTTGTCCTGTGCGCTTGCCATCGCGTCACGGACTTTACGTGTGATGGCTAATCGCTCATCCACAAAGCGCTGAGCTTCGCTCACGCTTTAAACATCCAGCTCGCCGATGACGCCTCCAAGAGGTCGTTCATGGGTCGACGCAGTTGATAAAACTATAGTGTCATCGTCAAGGAGCACTGGCATTAATTGTCGTGCCTCCTCTGTGACACCTATAGGTGACGTGACCACTGATAAATTAGCAGTGTCACTAGGGCTACTTTGACCCGCTTTGGCATTCGCACCGAGCGAAGTGAGGGCCCTCCCCCACTAAGAATCGGGCTGCGCACAAACGAGACGGCGTCCGAGGATGGCGCAGTCCGTTAATGTAAAACGGTGTTTCACCCGTACTGGCGTGAACACTGTTATTAATAGCGAGCTCCACGAATGACAATTGCTTGCTCCATTATTTGGGAGTAGCTACAGTACGCAACACATCCGCCACGACTCGATTGGCCCGTTCTGTTTGACGATGATTGGGTGTTGACATGTGGAGGTTGCTACCCAGAAGCTCAAGCACATGTCGCCAAAAACCCGACGTAAAACGCGGATCCCGGTCCGATAGTGTGGACTCGGGCATCCCGTGTAGTCGATACACGTGATCCAAAAAACAAGAGGGCAGCCTCATTTCTTGAGATCTTGGTGCTACATGGTGCTAAATGCACCATCTTGCTCAGTCTGTCTACAAAGACAAACGAGCCCCGTCCTGCCTTTATGGTCAGGCGGTAAGCCAAACATAAAGTCCAAACTGACCGATTTCCGACATTCTGTTGGAAGCGGCAGTGGCTTCAGTGGCGCACTGCTACAAGGTGCAGGCTTTATGCGCTGACTCTCTTCGCAAGATCGAATATAGTTGGCCACCCACCGGTATAGGTGGGGCCACCAAAATTTCTCTGACACTCGTAAGAATGTCTTTTCACGGCCCAGATGCCCACTAGATGGCGCATCATGGCACTCGTGAAGTATCATCAGATTGAGATCTGTGTCATGAGGGACATCGATTCTCAAGGGATCACAAGGTGACAGCTGATGCCATAGTAGGCCATCATTGTAACTAAAGCTATTAAGTTCGTTTTTAGGTGCGACGGAAGGATAACCTTTCGCTCGCTAAATGATCCAACAGCAGGCGACAATGTTCGTCTTGTCTGAAACACTCTTTTATATTGGAGGCCATTGAGCTCGTCACATGGTAGGACTTCAAGGCTGCTAATGTTGACGACTTAACCTGTGCTTTCGCACTAGACACACTTTCCTGGTGTCTTGCGTCGAAGTCTGGTCTTCGCGATAAAGCGTCAGCCAAGACATTCGACTTACCTGGCTTATATGTAACTTTGAAATTAAATTCAGAGAAGAATGTTAGCCATCTCGATTTCCTAGGCGAGAGGTGCGGTGAATTTATAGCGGTCCGCAGTGATGCGTGATCCGTATAAACCACAAAAGGTTCGGTGCCCAAGAGATGCACACGAAACTGAACAAGAGCATACTTTATTGAAAGTAGCTCCTTTTCATGCACAGGGTAATTAAGCTCTGCGGCTTTCAAAAGCCAAGAATGATACGAAATGACACGGTTAACGCCGTTGTCATCTCTTCTGCATGAGCGCGCTGCCGATTGCAAAATTGCCTGCATCGCAGATGACGCTAAAGAGCTTATCCGCATCTGGCAATGCCAAGACCGGTGCCTCTACAAGAGATTGCTTCACTGAAGTGAACGCATCTTCTTGCTCCTTTGACCAAGTCCAATCTGCATCCTCTTTCAAAAGTTCAGACAATGTCTTAGTCTTCTGCGCATAATTCTTGATGTACTTATGCAAGTAATTAGCTAGCCCAAGAAATTGGCGCAGATCCTTCACATGACGTGGGACTGGCCATTACTTTACAGCCTTTACCTTTTCTGGGTCTGCTCGTACACCTTGTGCACCTACGATGCAGCCCAGTACAGGTATCTCGGGGACCCCTATTACGCACGTTTGCAAGTTTACGTATAATTGGGCGTCACCCAGAGTCTGCAACACAGCTTCTAAATGACGCTTGTGCGACTCTATTGCTCTCAGACCTTCATCCGCCCAACTATGCACGAATACATCGTCAAAGTAATGGGGCGCGTAGGTACGGCGCTGACGCATCACGTGATCCACTACTCGGTTGAATGTTGCCGGAGCATTTTTCAAAACTTGTGGCATCACAAGCCACTCCCACAGCATACTGCTTGGGGTGCTTACTGCCGTTTTGGCTTCATCAGTATCTGTCATGAGAACCTCATAGTAGCCATCCTTCAGATCCAACGCGGAAAAGATAGTTGACTTTCCCATGGAATTCAACAAGACATCTTTCCGCGAGATCGGCGTTTGAGCCGGAATGGTGGCGTGTTCAGCATATTTTAAGCATGAGCGAAGAACTTAAAGATGCAATTGACCTGTTCCTTCGGCAACGGCCATTGCCTGGTCACAAAATACTTGGTGCCAGGCTCCAGGTCAATTTCGTGCCTGATGCCCCTATCGGCCGGTAGGCGGCTCGGCACTTCTGCTGGAAACACATCACGGTGTTTCCACAGAACATCATAGAACGGGCTGTCCTTCAAGGCATCCCAGCCTTGAGCAGCAAACGGTTTCTTCTTGTCGGTTTCCAAGACGCTGTCATCCATCGTGGATGAAGAGAAACAGTCCACCACGTTTTCTTCTGGAACTAGTGCGACTATCTCGTGGATCTTTCCTTCCTTCAATTCGGACAGGAACAGATCCCACGTCAGCTCCGAGAGATTTACTATCTCCTCGGCAGATGCCAAGACAAGTTGGAGCATCTCAACTGAGGATACCTCCAGCATCTTGTCTTCGACGACCTCGAACAACTCGTTCGAAGGCCCGTCTTCTTGGACCGAGACTGATCCAAGGGTCACTCGTTTCGACGTGCCCTTGATCGTCTTAATACGTCTGGTGCTCGTTCTTCGAGTCACCACGGCCTTTGACCTGGAAGAAGGTGTCGTTGCTATCTCAGCTAACGCACTCCTTCCAACCGCACCAGGCTCTTGGCTCTGTGCCGGTTCTTGTGACGCTTGACTTCCTGTCAGCCCACCATCATCTGCCACAGGCTCTCGGCTCTGTGCAGGACTATTGGACGCATGACTAATTGCCATCGTCCCATTCACTACACCCCTCACCTGGGTAGAAATTTGTGTCACCTACTTCCTGTCAAGGCACTTTCAACTACTCCAGGCTTCACGAGCTGGGTAGTTCCTGGTGTCGATTGACACACCGTCATCGCACCCTCGACTGTGTTGGACACAGCATCAGCCACATAAGCCTCTCGCAAGAGCACATCCTTTCCGGTGTCTTGCGTAGAGCTAGGGACTGTGCGTGTACGCCAGTCTATCCATGGTTGGTGTTTAGCCAACCAAGGCATGCCTAGGATGAGGTCATACGAACTTGCCATACCTAAGCACTGTGAACTTCTCTTTAATAAGAGAAGTCACTGAAACTGAAGGCGAGTTCAACTTGAACTCCCTCCGATTTGACGAGCGCGCCGTTCGCTAAACGAACGATCGCCTCTTCTCGCTTTCCATCCTGGCAAAGCGACTCATAACTCGCCGGTCTCTTTTTTAGAGCCGCGAGTTTCACAAAGTTTTGTGATGCACCCGAATCCACGAGAAGGGTCATCACTTGGTCATAGCCTCGTACTCGAGCGCTATAGACCAAAAGGGTTGAGGTCCGACCTTTCGGTACCTCAGGGACTATGCTACCCATTTGTTCGATAATTCTGAGCATAGGGGTAGCTTCAGAGTCCGCGACAGTAGGGCATCCCGCCCCTACTGCGCTCCCACATTTACCGACCCATCTTGAGCAGGTGCTGAATCCATGCGTCGTGCACGCTGGTTTTTCGCACCTCCCTTCGGGTAGGGATCCTTCACGCTGGCTGCCTTAGCACCAGAAGCAAGTTTGGCATAGCTGCAAGCCATCATATGGCCTCGCTTGCCGCACTTGTAGCAGACCACGTCTGCATTGCCTAACTCCAGTGGAGTGGCATCCAATCTCTTGGCCGACGGCTTATAAAGGCTGTCGCCGAGGCATTGTTGTAGGAGTGCTCCTCAACCATGGCAATGTCAATTGCCTCTTCCATCGTCGCTGGCACCTTTCTGAAAAGGGCCTGACGCGATGGGCCGTGCCGTAGTTCATTCATGAACGTAGGCACCTTAATGTGTTCCGGTATCGTACCCACATTGATGGACTCAGACAGCGAACGCATCTCCTGCACAGACTCTTGCAGAGATCTTTTCGCCTGTCGTGCTCTAAAGAAGCGCGCCTGAAGTAATACTTCATTGCTAGGCGGCTATCACATGGCACGAATCTTTGACTTAAACATCTTCCATGATGGAAACGCATCTGTTTGCCATAAGCGCAGAGCATGCCCACTCTGATGCTTTACCACGCAAATTTGACATGGCATACGATACCATTATGGTGTCGTCTTCGATGAGCTGCTCCATACCGCATTGCTCAACTGCTAATAGCCAGTGAACAATCGTGTGAGGGCTAGCTTCATCGAACTTCGGAGGGTTCATCCGAATGGGCCTCGGCTGAGCAGGCCGGGCAGAGAGCGTCTCAACAGTTCTGTTGAGAGCCTCATTACGTGCCTGCTCAAGCCTAAGCTCATCCTGAGTCTTAGTGATGGACTCAGCGGTGGCTTGGCTGTTTACCTCGGACGCGTTTCTACCCTGTCCGATCACAAACGCCTCAAATTGCTCCAACTGAGCAACATGTTGCTCAGGAGGACAATGCAAGAGGTTGACCAGGGCTTGTTCACCAAGTCCCTGCGCCAAATGCTCTGCCAACTCCCTATGATGTTAAGAGAGGTGAGGGAAGTCACTCCAGTCCATATTAAGGACCATCTCAACCACACGCACGCTCAGAGAGACGGGTCGTGGGAAGGACTACTAGTGCTACCAAGTGTTGACGGACACTTCTACGAAGTTGCCTCGTGCTACTTAGCACACACCTTCAGCACAAGCGAGGAAGCAGTTAGACCGTCTTACCTTCGCGTGCTAGGGTGAATGTACGGTTGGTCGACTGTTTAAGCAGTCGTACCATCAGTTGCCTCTCGCTTAAGCGAGAGCGCAACGAACTTCTGAACAAGAAGTCACCGTCGTCACGCAGAAGCTTTTTCAGCTTCTCGTGTGCGGTGCTTTTGATTTAGCAAATTCAGGACTGAGCTATATTTAATGAATCATAATTAAATATAACTTAGCTAGTGATTGCCTGATTATATATAGATCGGATACGCGACTCTTTAGAAGCGTATCCTGACGCATGAACTTAAATCTAGATTGAAGCTTGCGAATGACGTCCTTCTGAGACGTCGCGATACGTAGCTTCAACTAGCGTCATTCCTTCCCATGTGAAACCATCGGCGCAACTTCGAAGGGTTCTTGGTGGGGGCCAGCCACAGATGGACGACACCTCCTCTAGATCAGCTCGAGCTCCCGATTTACTCACATAGCAACCCAACACCCGAATCTCCGGTTTACAAAAGTCACACTTTTTGAAATTCGCATACAACTTGTTGTCTCGCATAACTAGAAACACCTGTTTCAAGTGTAACAGGTGAACTTGGACATCGTTGAGGTTTCCCTTTCAGCGCGACGGTGGACGAAGATGTCGTCAAAATAACTTGGAGCAAAGTTTCGAAGTGGTCTCAACACTTGAGACACCATGCGATTGAAAGTGGTCGGAGCGTTCTTCAATCCTTGTGGAATAACCAGCCACTCCCATAACATGCCACTCGGGGTGCTCACCGCGTTTAATGGGATATCGCTTGGTCGCATCAGAATCTGGTAAAAGCTATCGGTCAAGTCGAGGGCACTGAAGATGACACTTCCTGACATGTAATTCAGCACCATTTCCTTCCTGGGAATAAGCGTTTGCGCAGGAATAGTGGCATCATCCAGGTTATTAAACGCATACACTATCCGCCAACCTCCCGTAGCCTTCTTCACGCAGAAGGTTGGACTCGAATGTGGTGGATACTCTCACGCACATGACCCGTTTTGCGGCGGCCTTCGGAGAATGCGTCAATATCTTCGACTTGATCTCGAGGCAACGGCCACTGCCGTGTCACACAATACTTCGACCCTGGCACGAGATCAATCTCGTGCCAAACACCACGGTCCGCAGGAAGTTCAGCCGGGATCTTGTTCGGGAACACGTCTGCATACTCACGAGAAATGTCGTAGACAGGGTTACCAGACTCTCGCAGAGCATCCCATGACTGTGATGCAAATCTTTCCTCACGCGCTGACTTCGTCTCAGCTCTTTGAGGACGCGCCATATTCTTCTCTCTCGCCAAAGTAATCACCTCGCTGGTGATTAGATACACTTGTTCCACAGTGCCTCTTTTAAGGTCACGTAGGAAATGCTTCCAGGAGAGCCCTGGAAGGCTTATAATGGAAGACGCATCACGAGGAGTACTCTTGACTTTAATATATTGGTGCCTTTGTAAACTCCCTTCCACGTCACGATAGTGTGGACACATTCCAGCGCTAAATTCTCGGTGCTGTTGTCCCCATCGTGCTTCGAGAGACTTCTCGAAGCTGGCGAACCGCAGTCAGGTGATAAACCATCACCCCACTCTAGGCACTGGATGTCGTCATCCAAGATGCCGGAAACACTGGATGGGAGAACCCCAAACTCGACCGTCGGCACTTGATTCGGGAGCTCCTTCTCGGCCGCCGTAAGCCGTGTGGGATCCCCTGCTCAACCACAATATGCCCATGTGGGAACCTCGGTTCGACCACAGTGGGTGATGATGGGAACCTCGGTTCGACCATCATGCTCTCGCGTGGGGACTCCTGTCCGTCCACGTTGCCTCGGTTCGACCACAGTGGGTGATGATGAGAACCCCGGCTCGACCATCATCCTGTCGCGTGGGGACTCCTTTCCGTCCACGTCACACTCGTTTGCGAGCTCTTGCTCGTCGTTACAATGCCCATGTGGGAGCCCCTGCTCGACCAAAATAGGTGCAGATGGGAACCTCGGTTTAACCTCAGCATCAACGTACGGGAACCCCTGTTCAACCGCGTTAATTACGCGCGGGAACCCCTGTTCGACCGCGTCGTCCTCGTCGTCCTCTTCGCTCTGTAGCGAGGAGTCACTGTCACTTGTGTCTCGAAGAACAGCACAAGCAGTGCAGAGAGGGCCATCGCTCGATCTGTGCACCGCCAGCGTCGTGGAATCACGATCCACGACTGTGACGTTCGGCCAGTCACTTGGAGATACCAAGAGATGGGTAAACACTTCACTGACATCGAACTTGCGTCGACGTCTCACTGATCTGGCTAACCAGTCGATCTGGGGCTTATAACGTGCCAACCATGGCATGCCCTGTATGCAATCGAATGCATAATTCATTGCGATCACCAAGAAATCATCATTACTGCGAAAGCCATCAAACGTATACGGCAACGACACTTCGCGCCGCGATACGCGGTGTGGTTTCCCGTCAGCCAACTTGACGACGACTTGGCCAGGTCCCTCACGGAACTGAATGCTGGGAGGCAGCATCGACAAACAAGATTCATGAAAGAAATTGTTTGTTGCTCCTGAGTCCAGGAGTGCTCGCAGAGGTCGCCGGACGCCGGCGACATGTAAACTGACAATAATCAGACGTGAATCACCACTCGTAGTGGTGGCATATAACCGTGCGTGCAGCGCAGGAGGACTGGAAGGTTGGGCTGCCACCGGGGGACCCGGACCTCTGTTACAACCAGTAGGGCGACCTGCACCTACTGGCCCCGACAGTTTTTTTGGACGTGCAGCCGGTACAGCACCCTCATATTGGGCATCCACTACTTGCACCGATATCGGTGCTGGCGCACAGCACTCAGCCGCGCGATACCCTGGCTTGAGACAACGAAAGCAAACCATTTGACGCTCGGTACGAGCGTCACCCTTATGGGAAATGACACGTCGTCGGTCACCCGACGACTTAATCACGTCGATCTCCTTAGGTTCTAGACCAGATGGCCGGGGGACGGTGACGACCGAGGGTTTGACATAGGCCTTTGTGACCCTAAAGTCCTCACGAAGTGCGATAGCAAATGTTTCCTGCAATGTGGCAGGCTCGGCGCGCTCCAGCTATAAGCGGATCTGCCCTTCACGCATACCATCCACAAAGAAATTCACCTGCGTGTACATGTCCATGGGGTGCGTGATAATACACGACGCCAGATGCCTAGCCATCTGTACGTAGTCGCGCATCGCCATTTTACCCTGTTGTATCGACAGGAATCTTGATCGCACCAGTTTCTCCTCTTGCGGTGGCTCTAAGGCAAGACGAAGATCGTCCTGAATGGTATTCAGGGTGAGGAACGCGTGCTATTCCACAACGAGCTTACCAAGAGCCCACTCCTTGGCCTTCCCGGTGAGGCGGAAAAGAAGTAATGACCTCCGCTTGGGGCGCCACAAGAAGTCTCGATGCGATGGAGATATCAACTTCTCGGAACCTTCTCCTGATTAGGAGGTTTCCATCTTCACGGACTCATTACGTGAAGGCTGCGAGGAAATTAAACCTAGCCAGTTGGATTCGGCAATCTCGCGTGCCATAAACTCATTTATGGCGAGACGTTGCGCGTCAGGGGTCGCTGATCTCATCAGCAGCGCGACGAATGCCTCTCCCGATATCGCCGCGAGGCGGTTAAGGGCATCCCACTTAACCCAGGGAGATGGAGGAAGGTCGCGTGCTCCAGTAATAAATTTAGAGCGTCAAAGTACGACGATTCGCTCATCCCAAAAGTCGGGCATAGGAAGGACTACAAAGTGCTACCAGGTGTAACGGGGCTAGAACGTACCGTCACTATCTCACATATGCGCTTGAGGAAGACTTAAGCCCAAAAATTAGGTATTAAGTAAATTTAACTCTGCTTTGTTTGTTTTTAATTCGTACAAATTACGAAGATTTTAGTCGTAATAAATACGACAGTGTTCCCGCCTTTAGGGAACACACAATTTCAGGTTGATTTATCATTGGTCCATATTGGGGACTTTAGGCCCAATAATAAACTAATAATAAATTGCCACGCTGTGCCCGCTATTCGGGCCCAGCACCTGCCTACATATGTAGCTATTTATTCATGTTAATACTATGTGTGTAATGTGGCCCATTACAGAATTTGTGTGGCAAAGCGTCAGAGTGGGCTTACTTTGCGCTTATGGCAAACGTCGAACTTTTCATCATGGGCGATCTTTAAGTCAAAAAACTCGTGCCATGTACCAGCCGTCTAATAATAAAGTATTACTTCAGGCGCGCTTCTTTAGAGCACGACAGGCGAAAAGATCTCTGCAAGAGTCTGTGCAGGAGATGCGTTCGCTGTCTGAGTCCATCAATGTGGGTCCGATACCGGAACACATTAAGGTGCCTACGTTCATGAATGAACTACGGCACGGCCCATCGCGTCAGGCCCTTTTCAGAAAGGTGCCAGCGACGATGGAAGAGGCAATTGACATTGCCATGGTTGAGGAGCAATCCTACAACAGCGCCTCGGCGACAGCCTATTACAGGCCATCGACCGAAAAGTCGAATGCCACTCCTATGGAGTTAGTTAATGCAGATGTTATCTGCTACAAGTGCGGCAAGCGAGACCATATGATGGCTCGCTGCTATGCCAAACTTGCTGCTGGTGCTAAGGCAGCCAGCGTGAAGGATCCCAACCCGAAGGGTAGTTCGAAAAACCGTGCACGTTTCACGGATTTAGATTCGACCTCCGATAAGTCGGGAAATACAGGAGCGCAGTAGGGGCGGGATGCCCTACTGTCGCGGACTCTGAAGCTACCCCTATGCTCAGAATTATCGAACAAATGGGTAGCATAGTCCCTGAGGTACCGAAAGGTCGGACCTCAACCCTTTTGGTCTATAGCGCTCGAGTACAAGGCTATGGCCCTTCTCGTTGATTCGGGTGCATCACAAAACCTTGTGAAACTCGCGGATCTGAAAAGGAGACCGGCGAGTTATGAGTCGCTTTGCCAGGATGGAAAGCGAGAAGAGGCGATCGTTCGTTTAGCGAACGGCGCGCTCGTCAAATCGGAGGGAGTTCAAGTTGAACTCGCCTTTAGTTTCAGTGACTTCTCTTGTAAAGAGAAGTTCACAGTGCTAGGTATGGCGAGTTCGTATGACCTCATCCTAGGCATGCCTTGGTTAAATAAACACCAACCATGGATAGACTGGCGTACACACACAATCGCTAACTCTACGAAAGACACCGAAAAGGATGTGCTCATGCGAGAGTCTAATGCGATTGATGCTGTGTCCAACACAGTCGAGGGTGCGATGACGGTATGTCAATCGCACCAGACCTGGGTAGCACCAGGTACTACCCAGCTCGTTGAGCCTGGTCATGACAGGAAGTCAGGTGACACAATTCCTAACCAGATCGAATGGACTGGTGTAGCGAATGGGACGATGACAAGTATTCATGCGTCCAATGGTCTTGCACAGGCATGCCAGTAGCATATATCCAGAACTCGGAGTAGGGCTCATATCTTTCTCATGACCATACCGTCGGCTTCATCGTTCGGCTAGTAAATGTAAATGGCCAGTTTGTGCCATCATATTCCTGCAGCATAGCAGCTGAAACCGCCCTTTACTAGCATTTACAACAATTACTAGAGGTTGATCTGGACCGAACTCAGTATAGGACATCATTTTCACTCGTTTCGTTGTGCCTCCGATTTACACGAGATCGGAACTCTTATGTAGGGGCGATACAGATTAGATCCCTGATAGAGGGGCTACACAAATTTAAGAGATCGAACTTGCTGGTATAAAGCAATGATTGCGTTCACTATGTTGAAAACCAATTCTTAGGCACTGTAGCAGAGGCGGCTAGCCTGTTAAGCTTGTTCAAACATGTTTTGTAAAGGGCTACGGAAGCTTTGCAGAGTGGAAAATTATGGCTAAGTCCATCATGCATGAGCTGCTGACTACAAAGTGGGCGTTCATAGTAATTGATCGACAACTTGCCAGCATCCACAAGTTATCCCATGTTCTAGTTCTGATCCAATGGACTTTGGTTGTTTAACATGAAGTGTTTTCGCCACGCCGCCAATAACAGCGCACCGATCCATCGTCTTTAAAAAAAACGTTTATCCCGCTAGCTCTGGTTGCGCAAAAATCGATCGTGTTAAAGCGCTGTGCTCTCTTTTAAATAAAAAAGACGGAATAATATTTATATTTACGTTCATTCTTTCTCGTAGAGTGTGATGCGTGGTCTATGTATCTTTTGCCTTTTCTTAATAGCTCCTCGCTTCTTACACTACATTTTTTAAACAAACTGGCGCTATTTTACGCGTAACATTTCTCGATAGAAACAGTCTCTAACGCGTAACGAGCGCGCTACAAGTAGCTGGTCTGCCAAGTACTTTAAAGACTATACCACCCATTTTCTTCTAGCATCGTAGCTAAAGCTGATTCGGAATGCTAGCGAGAGCTCCTCTTCCGCTGGCGCATCATGGGACGACAAATAAATGACCGTTAAGGGTAGTCGTGTCTCGCCAGATAACGACAAATTATGTCAGGGACGAGTGTGCATTTAAAAATGGTGGTGCGTGCACCATCTTCCTACCCATTTGGTGCGTGGAAATGTGAATGCACAAAGCGCATTGGTATTATCAACGATCGCTAAGGTCGCTAGGTACTCCAAATTATACGCGTGACATCATCTCAAGATTCTCCTGTGTCCCCATCAGAGCACCCCTTTGCACAAGAGGAAACCGATGCTGAATGGGCGATCATGATCGTACTAGTTTAAGCCATGGTAGCATGTCGTCGCATTCCTTTTATAACATGTTCTCCAGAGTGAGGAGAGGCTACAACTGTACATCACTGTCTAGGATCAAATGAAAATGTTTTAATTTTACTCTGGATCGATCCCGAGTGGTCCAAGTGAGCAGGCAGACTACAAAAGCGAGGCATTTTTGTAGTCGGCGGAGCTCGCATGTAATAATCTTCAGGCACTACATCGCTTGCTAAGTGAAACGAAGACGATCAGCTATGACCAGGTTACCAAGTCGATTTATATCTACTTTTTTACCAGGAAGACGGCGGAGCAGCACAAAGAGGTGCGAGTAACGTATTAAGGAGGCGTGTCGGCTCCAAGATGCACATAGCCTAGAAAAACGCTCGATTTGGCTTCGGCAGCAGGGCTTAATGGGACAGCTACTAGGTGACGGGTGAAGTACACAGTGCAGCTACACAACCTTGCCCAATTTAACGATATCGGATGAATTGCAGCTTTCTTAAAGGCGAAAATTCCGACTGATTTTGGCATAGAAGATTTGGATACTTATGCCCCGGATTCCCGGACGTCTAAAATCTGGAGGGTCACTTCCAAGCTGACAGGATACCCTACATTTTAATCAGGGGTTCTAATTACCTTTGGTCTGGCACAACACTTCGTCAAACATCTCGCTGTCGGCTTTGGCATTTACTGCGAATTAAAAACTAGACCAAAATAAAATAGAGCTATATTAACAAGTTAATTAAGAGCGTTTCCTTAACGCCTTTTAGTGTAAGACGGTAACGGGTCCTTATTCCTTTACAGGAAGGACCAGACAATACACTTGAGCTACTTACCGCCGGCCTCAAGCGTGGCATCAACTATTTTAGGGCTGTAATATCTCAAAGACCATCTCGTACATGGCCATCGAGTGCATGCGCTTGCAAAGGTCAAGTGGAATGGTCTTCCTTGATTCGACAAGAATCGGCCACTCAAATGCGTTGGTTTCCTTTAATCATTCGCCACCAGCCCTTTTGACAGAACAGTGCTAGTTAGTTAATCCACTTGTTCAAGAAGTGACACGGTCGTCATGGCAGCCAATTTTTTGCAGAAAAAAATACTTTACAGCAATCAGAGGGCCCGAACCCGGGGTGGAGGTGAAACAAATTATCTCGAATACGATCACACATAATAGACGGGTTATCAAGACAGCTAAGGAATAAACGCTGTCCATAATGTTTTTCATTGACGTAGTAATTTTCAGAAAAGATCGAAAACTCCGTACAACCACCTCTTCTGCTGCATTTCTGGAGCATTCATTACTCGGCACTCCTACATACTGGGATGACTAGTTATCACCCGGACTTAAAGGAGGGTTGCCGAGCAGCTGAAAACTGTATTTTGCCACCAATTGGCTCACGCGCATACCCGTCTCAGAGCGCTCCTCGGAAGCTAACTTTGCGAGATAATCAGTGGATCATGAGTTTGGCAGCATACGAACTAAAGTGCGTGGCGTACCTGCACTTGCGCTTTATTGCGAAGCTAGATTGTCCAGCCCGTTATTTTTGATGTATCTAAGACCTCGCATTAGGCATTTTGTCAATCTTGGATCAGACAAGGAGGCAAATTTCATCGATGGGCGTCTGCTTTGTCTTGGTGGCCTCTTCCACAAGCAACCTCGTGAAGTTTCTACGTTGCATTTACATAGGTTAAAAGTCTTTGGCAAAGCCAAGAAAATGTTGTGTGAGGTGTAGCCGAATCGCATATGGATTAGATGGGCGCTTTGATGAGCTTAAAGCATCCAGTAACGCGTGACGTCCGACCGCATCGGCAGTTGCGATTGCAGAATTAAGCAAGACGTCTTCAACGACATCTCTAGTGAACCCTTAGTACTAAACCAGACTGGTTTCTGCCGTGTGGATCAGTCCGGAGCAGAAAAAACGATCAATTGCGTCCCAACTAGCCGAATCCGCTGAGCTGTAATACGCCTCCTTGTAACGTCCATTCGTAATGATAAGCTCAAAATAGGGCAGGAGTTTTTCTGGCGATCGTTTAGCCGTCGATGTGCCTTCGACGAGAGCCGCAATTTCAATATCGTATAATAACACACATTTGGTGCTGACCGAGCCTAGTTCAACGCTGGGAATCGCAAAAATTGAGCACGTCGTCCCCCTCATAGTTATGTGCGCAAAGTAATTTCCAGTCGTCAGCGTTATCAGCCATCGGCAAAGCTTGGTGTTATGACTGAGGTGCTGTGTGTTAGCGATCTATCAACTAATTTGTATTTGCGTAAGGCAATCCACGGACTGCTACCAATACTTCTTGAGCTCATCTTTTTAAAAATATCAAGCGACTGTCGGTGATAAATGCCAAATACATCCAAAATATGCAGCAGCTCCTCGGGAAAGACAAAAAGCTTGACATGCTTTAGTAAGAGGTCCGCTTTGTTCTCTACCACTCGATTGTAGATCTCCGAGCGGTGGGGAAAGGGATGCTGCCGGGGTGCAACCACTACTAAGATAATGTCCCCGACTTATCTGCCCCATCGTCCCGATCAATACGATCATAGATCTTTTCCTTGGCAACTGCGACGTTATAGTGTCGTTTTGTCTTTTTTGATAATGGCCTTATTCTGCTAGTTACTCACGACAATTCCGGTAGAGACCCGTTCGTCCGGAGAGGAATTGCGGCTTTGTTTTCAGGCAACAGTGGAAGAAGACCGTAATTTTGATGGAGGCGAGGTAGGATAGTGCATATGGTCGCCCAATAGTCTGGAGCTGTGCCAGAGCTCGACAATCCACCGCCTATCTGCAGCAAAGTTGATACGTATCATCTCGGCCGTTTTAACCCATTGATAAATCCGCAATTTCTAGGGCCGGATCATCCACCGGTGCCGTCCTCTGCGCGAGTTGCGCATATTAGCGGTTGCGTGTGTTACCGACTGTTAAATATAAAAATTACAGTTAAAACCGTTGCAATGGGCTCCTAAGTTATTCGTTCAAAAACTTTAAGTCTGTATCATGTCCAAAGTCCATTAAACACGAACTGGGTGGGAGCTTGGTCGCAAACTTCGGTCTCCTGACGACCTCTCGCATGGTGGATCCAAAATACCCACGTAGCGACCGCAGCGAAAAGTCTTTAAAGTACTGTTGGAGTGAAGACGTTTAAGGGGTAAACATCTCAACTTCATTCAGACCCCGAAGTCTTTTTAAAGCATCGGCTCCTCCAGGACTGCGATTGGCGCTATCTTACTCATGCTCCAACCAGTGTCAAATGCCGCCGATTGAAATAAACATCGATGGAATTTACGAGCCGTTGGGGTGACATTACGTGACATGTTAATATTTAATGTATTCTCATTTGACAATACGGCTGATCGCAAGCCTTTCTTACGGGTCTACTGGAATGAAATATGCCATCCGACACTACTGTCCTCCTAAATAATTTTTAATAGCGTCCAAAGTCCCCAATTAAATACCTAGAGCATCGGTCCGCCAGCAGACCCAGCACTGGGGCGACTGCTGGAGGATACAAAGCTCAGTGATGTTCGGTTCCTTAGAAATCATAAAAAGGACGACGCGGCTACATATACGACGGATCATTATACGTATAAAAAATAAGATTGACTGCAGGATCGACCGGTTTTACGTGCCCCAGGACTGGGAGCCGCAGGTCATCTGTGTATGCACGACGAAACCTCTTCAGCCTCTGGCCATCAGCAGGTTGAGCTATATCTACGCGTCGCGCAGTTTGATCTAAAATCAGTGAAGTAGCTCCACTCAACGTATTCCATTGATTCTTTAAAGCCGGACCGCGTCCGAGAGAATTTGTTGCGCGAAATTATTATGGTGATTGGTCACAGTCCGACAGTGTAGACATGGGATCCTGATACACAGATTAAAGATGACAAATCCAATTCGGTTCCGACGTCGTACTATCGTAAGGCTCGACGGTTGGGTGACTGGTGGGTTGGATGAAAGATCAGTTTTCGCAAACTTCTTGTGGCGACTACCAAGACAGCCCGAGAAGGTCTGATGCGCAGCTACAGACAGCGGCTGAAGCGCCGCTATGTCCTTTGGATGCGGCGCTATTGGAAGCGCGCTATTTAGCTAATTCAATAGTGTGTGCTCAAGCGATATGCGACCAACCGAGCCCCGTGATAATCCTGCGGAACTTCGGCGAAACGTTGCTTAGTGAAGACGATTATAGCAAGGAAATAAGAAAGAGCGACTTCTTGTCCAGCACACATACTCTTCAGGCGAGACTTCTCGAATCTACGCGGGTATCAACAATTTTTTTAGGACAACACTATCGATTCTTTTGGTAGACAAGCTACATACGGGTCGATATGGTCGCAGGAATTGACGGATGATACGGCACACGGCTGGGGGCATCTTATGACTAATTGTTTTGATGTCCAGATGCTACCTTTGCATTTCTTGAACGAGCCTCCCACCGTCCCGAATATGGCTTTTGTAACGGAGCTACACGACGGTTGTAGCGTCTTTCCGAGAGTTTACGATTAAACTCCCCTTTGTATTATTGCATATAATGCATTATTATATTTCTCTTTAGAGAGGTATTAAGTATGAGCGTTAAGATACGGTATTCGGTAATACCGTATCTTATCGATTGGGATTCGATAAATCACTAACGCTGTATTAAGTACATCATACACAGATGTTTAGACGATACGTCGTCCAATAGCAAAGTCTGCATATAATAATTACTATTATAGTAATTAATCTAGTGTAGTGTACTTAGAGTAGGACTATTCATAAAATCTTAAAGCATAAATAAAATCAGTTCTCCTTTTGAGTTTAAGATCCCAAGTCGTTCTGACTTGTTCTCTTGTGCACTTCGTGCGTTGCTTCTCTGAACCCTAAGCTTCTAGCTTGTTCTTGCACTCTGTGCGTTGGTTCTCTGAACCTTAAGCTTATTGCTTGCTAACTAAAAGTCTCTCCTACTTCCTTAGACAGGGTGACTTTAAGTCGTTTGATTAGTTCCTTAGAATTAAGTGGCCTTTAGCCTTAACTCTATTTAGTTCTCTAGAACTAAGAGGCTTCCAGCCTAAAGTCTTCCTCTGGCTAAAGAGCTGTGTAGCCTCGTACACTTGGTATGAAACATGAGTCTTTAAAGACTGACCCTTTGTGAGAATGGAGAATCAAAATCACCTCTCTGAGGCGCAACGACTCGCACTCGATAGATTATCTGCGTTCGTTGGGCTCGATCAAATCGAGGTCCTGTTGTCCCAAGGCCCAGATGTCCTTAATGCTCGCATTAAGGCCTTTATGCGTTATGTAGCAACGCTACTCGGGCAGGTCCACGACCAGGAAGCGTCAGTGCGCCTACACAGTACATCCCGGTAACTTTGCCCGATGCAGAGCCAAAGGCTCGCCCACTCGTTTTAAACGTAAAGACCTTTGAGGGGAAGGATGGAGAAAATCGTCTCCTCTGGATCCGAGAAGTTGAAATGGCAATGGATGCCGCCATGCTTGTATCAGATAAGCAACGAGTTGGCTTGGCCATTTCTTAGCTCGGTGGAAAAGCTAGAGAGTGGGCTCTCCCGAGCGATGTCTCTGTAAATGCTGCAATTCCCACATGAGAAATGTTCAAAAAGCAATTAATTTGCGTGTTTGCACCGCCTAATAAGGCTTATCGTGTGCGCTCACGCTTCTTAGCTACCCGACAGGGTAAGAAAGAATTGTCGGACTGTATTCAAGAGTTGAGAACTTTTATTGCTGCTATGTAGAAGGATTCTCTAGCAGAGGAAGTCTGAGTACCATTTTATGGAAGGACTACGCACTGGGATCGCCAGGACGGAAATTTTCCGTATTCAGCCTTCGACTTTCGAGTAGGCGGTAAGCATAGCATTTAACGCTGAATTTAATTTTAAATCTGCTCGCTATGGTCTGCCATGGTATCATTCAAATGCCTCTAACAGGTCGGAACCCATGGACCTCAGCCATGCTGAAGAAGCAGAGCCTCAAGCTGCTGAGCAGCAAGGTAGCATCCGTAGATGTTACATGTGCGGAAGCACTAGACATCTCCGCCCTAGCTGTCCGTTCAGAAAGCACCTTCATAATCGGCAGAGACGTAATACTGTTCCTAGCCAGAAGGCGAGCACGGCAGGGGAAAACGTTAACTCCCAGTAGGCGCCCCGCGCCTACTGGGAAAGAACTAAGTTCTGTTGAGTCTTTAGGAGGTAAAGGTAAACAGGGCTTAGCCCCAGGTGGCTTCGTGGTTACTCCCATTGAACAAGATTACAAGCCAGGCTTGTTGGTTGTGTCGGCAACCGTTAAAGGTCTTGAGAAACCATGGTCAATTTTAATTGACTCAGGGGCGTCAGGTAATTATGTCCGACGTCGTTCCCTTGAAGGGAGTCAGCTATATGCTGAGGCGCTAGAAGCGCAAGAGGGTGACAGTATAACCGTTCGTCTTGCAACAGGTGTACGTGTCACCGTTCCTAAAGTTCCGTTGAACTTAGGTGTGAAGTTCTTAGACTTCAATAGCGTTGAACGCTGTCTTGTCCTAGATTTGGACTCGAGTTATGATCTCATTTTCGGTACGGCCTGGCTGGAACGCCATGAGCCGTGGATCAATTGGAGATCCAAAACTTTAGGCGCAACGCGCAATGTTCCTAGTGAAGCTTTGGAGAGTCATGAACCCACCTTCGCTAGGAAACAAAAGTGCTATTGGCGCGAGCCAATAACTGATTCAGTTAGTGTGCTGGACATTGGAGTGTCTGAGTTGATAAACTCCGATGTCAACAATAATAGTGTCGAGCAGAGCTCAATGACACCTAGTGGAACGGAACGTACTCCGTTGAGTGATACTCAAAGTAATATTGAGACACTGGATGTCGGTAATGACATCGGCTCTCGTATAGAGCAAGTTAAGGTCGATGACCTTGTTAGTAATATTGGCTGTAAATGCGATTTACTGGATGTCGATAGTGAAATCGGCTCTCGTATAGAGCAAGTGAAGGTCGATGACTTTGTTAGTGATATTGGCTGTAAATGCGATTTACTGGATGTCGGTAATGACATCAGCTTTCGTATAGAGCAAGTGAAGGTCGATGACCTTGTTAGTGATATTGGCTGTAAATGCGATTTACTGGATGTCGGTAATGACATCAGCTCTCGTATAGAGCAAGTGAAGGTCGATGACCTTGTTAGTGATATTGGCTGTAAATGCGATTTACTGGATGTCGGTAATGACATCGGCTCTCGTATAGAGCAAGTTAAGGTCGATGACCCAGTTAGTGAAGCCACCTGCGATAGTGACTCACTGGATGTCGGTAATGACATCGGCCCTCGCATAGGGCAGGTGAATGT